>JAVQJD010060352.1:0-17120 GCA_036023655.1 Nannoperca australis | reverse complement strand
CACACACACACACACACACACACACACACACACACACACACACACACACACACACACACACACACACACACACACACACACACACACACACACATCAAAAGAGGTGAGTTGGAGGCATTTTTCTACTTGGCATAAAAATGCATTCTGGGTAATCAAATTGAAATTAATAAGTGCAAAGCATCAATTATAACACCCTTTTCTCTCAGGCAACCTCCATAGGTTCTCCCTGTGCACTTGGCCACAACAAAAACTATGTAAATGGGTGTCCACTAAACTGGAGGCGGAGGTCAATAATGGGTGCAAAAGGAATGCAGTTATATCATATCTACCTGAACAGTAGATAAAATCTTCTGTAGGAGACAATTGTAAAAATCAGAGGAGAAAAGAGGGAAAAGCTATAGATGCAGAACAGAGGGGGGGGAAGTCACAAGGAGGAACATACTAGATATGAAACATGAACAGGGAATTACAGCTAAGAGAGAGGCAGAGTGAGAGGGAGAGAGCACACAGCATGGGGATGTGTGGGGGAGTCGGAGTCAAAGCAGAAAAAGAGGTTTACATAAGCATGCATTTAAAAGCTCAGTGGGTTTTCTCTTTATGGCAGTAAAAGAGAAAGGTAGGAAGAGAAAGAGTAGCCTAAGACAGCAGACAACCTAATGCTTATAAATTTATCTTGCTGCATTATTAATTCCGTCAAATACCTCTGAATAAATAATGAACAGGATGATGAGGGAGTCTTTGGCCCCATGGTGCAGCCGAAGAAAACACTGCATGCGGGCCTTTTTGTGTTCTTTGTAGTTGCAACCCTTAAAGAGGACCAAATGTCCTCTCTCTGTGGAATGGAATTTAAGTTTATGGTGAAGGTCAGTGTGAGGGTCAGGGTACTATTTGAGGCCAAGCAGGGTAAGAAGTGTGGTCAGGTAATGGTCAGCCAAACTGGTGCTTCCCCCCAGGGGGAGACACTGAAGCCCAGATGCATCACAGTTGCAATAAAAGGCTGGAAACAGAGAATGTTTAATGTTCTTTGCTTGACAAATAATAGAAACCATGTATCTACTATCATCGTCTATCAAATTTGTTGTCCAATAAATGTCTGTTGGTCGACAAATCTACAAACTGACTTACTGTTTCAACACTAATAAATAAACCAGCTAAAGTGAATAAATCATCTGAATGGCTAAATGAAAGAAACCAAAAAGAACCAATTTAATGAAAAAATAAGCATCTGTGCTGTAGTTCAATAATCAGCACTCACTATCTACCCCTAATGTATGCAGATTATGTATTTCCTTATTGTTAACAAATCCTGTGAACTAACAAGAACTGTATGTATCTGACTTTATCTTGATCCTTTTGTCCCTTGTCCCTTTTACTGTTTGTACTGTATCTCATACCCTACTAGCATGTGCCCCAGGACGAATGTGTACACAAAAAAAGCACAATCGGATAAAAAACTTTCACAGGACTCCACTGATCAACACATCAGCACAATGACGGCAAAGCATTGTGCCGGCAAGAGGGGGCGTGAAAGAAGGCTGTTAGCCGATGTAATCATGGATCTAAACAATGCAGGATTCAAGGAAGGAAAGACATGCCACATGTTTGTTAGACCTTGTTTTCTGTTGAGAAACACTGTAAACATAGCTATGTTTATTTCCAAGAAAACTCCACAGTTCTGAGGTTTGATGCTTTTACAAGCTGAAATGCATTTGTCGCAACCACAACAGCAAATTCAACCCAGTACAGTGAGGCTACAGTGAACATGCCCAGTGGAGGTGCGATGTGAAGGTTGACACTGGATGGCCCTCACAGCTACAGCAAAATGTTCACATCTTGACACTTATATCACCACTGTACTGCATGTATGTTTTTTCACACGGCTTGTGTTCCAGCCTCCTCGTGTCCCTGTAAACAGTAAGTAGAATAGTGTGCCACCCTTCAAAGACGTGCCCTTGGCAGCATGTAGCACAGAACCACCTCTTTCTGGCCTAGTTGACTGAGACACTGACCGACTTTTCCCGCTTGACAGCTACCGGCAGGGGAAGATGGAAACTACATGGAGGCAGCAGCACACTGACACACACACGCACGCACGCACGCACGCACGCACGCACGCACACACACACACTATAAGCGCAGTGTAAAACTGGGGCTAAGCGCTCGGCTGCCTTCTCTGGCAGTGTTAAGTGTACTGTATGTGCAAGTCACTGAAGCAGCAGTGGGTGCGGACAAAAAAAAGAAAAGAAAAGAAGATGAAGAACAGAAGACAACAAAGAAAAGAAGAGAGGGAGACTATGCAGTGTTACACATGGGCGTGTGCTTTTTATTTGAGAGAGAGTACGAGAGGGGAATGAGGGAGGGAGGGAGGATCCCACCCCCATCTCTTCACCAGCTTTCTTCATTAGAGCCCGTGGTCTCATTCACAACAGTGGAGGAACCCTCAGGCTACAGCAGGATAAAATAAGACATGCCTCAGAGCGCCAGCAACTGTTGTAGGCTGAATAAACCATGTTAGGTGACTCACGCAGGCTACCCTGAAGGAACACCTTCACAAGCTACAGTGAGTACAGCTGCTGAATAATATCTGAATTTATGATGGGAATACCTGTTAGAACAACCAGATGGGCAAAAGCAATGACTCAGAGTTTGAATTTATCTAAACTTTTTATGGACTTTAATGACAAACCAAGCCTGTGTTCATGTTGGTTCCAGCATTTTTTAACAAAAGTTATTATTTTAGTATTTATAAAGGGCCTATAAAGATAAAAATAGATGGTTTGAATTGATGTCTCACGTTCCTTTTTTATTTTATTTCTTTGGTTTTGAAACAAATATTACCCTCCACCTCTGGATATATGTATTTGTAAAATCAGAAACTGACCAATCACCAGTCAAGACTCACCCAATGACGGCAAAGGCAGGAAGCTCCTGGAGGTCAAAGGGGAAGTCTAGCCGGAAACGGGTTTTAAAAAGAGCTGTGATGGTCTCTGGAGAAAGAAAAAGTATAGCAAGAGTGAGGAAAGAAAACAAGCCGCTGACAACACAATCATCAATATCACAAGACGATGTCAGAGATCAGGTATAGGGTCTCACTGTCAGATGCAATGCACTGTTCCTGTGTTAAGGTAGTTCATGTTCTTTCCCTAATACAAGGTAACGAGTGAGAAGTAAACAAAAAGTTCCGCTTATTGTGGAGGTGCTGACCAGAACCTAACATTGCCAGAACACAATCCTGTAAATAGGGTTGGAGAAAAAAAAGAAAACTTGGGTTAACGAGGCACTGGAAATCCCAAGGAAGCCGCTCGATTGGCTGTGAGTTCCAACATCTGCTTCTGGAAACTGAAACTCTGGCTAGCTTTCTGCTGTAGTGGAAACATGTTTCCACCTTTTGCTGCTAGGCTCCACGCTCGATTATCCTTACTTTACTGGTTTCATGTATACCATACCACGTTCCTACGTCCTTCGCTGATCAATAGGCCGTTTTTATATTAGACATTTTGACTTATCATGCAGAGCACGGTGTAATTAATAACATGGCTGCCTTCCATTTAGGTGTTCCAGATTGGCAGACTATCATGGCTTACTGGGACACTAAAATGGAATGGAGCCGACAACAATGTAGTCTTTTTCCTGCAATGACAAAATGTCAAAATGGAAAAAGCCTATTTTTCGCATTAATTTCCCACGTGAGGTTGACGAGAGAGACGTGTGGCTGCACAAGATTACAGAGTTTATCTATCAAACCAATGTTGCCTACAGCTGCTTTATTTTAAGAATTAGGATTTAAGAGTTCCGGTTAAGTTAAAACATCTTTCTGGCCAATTAGCATTGGCAAGTCCAGTTGCTGCAATGTGAAGTTGCCGTGGAGAACATTTTCTTTTGCAACATCGTTATTAATGAATTATAAACAGCTTGCATGCTTCTAGTTTTAGTAAGTAGCTTGTAGTTATAAATCATATGGTATGGTGCACATTTTCTTGTTTTTATTGATTTTGTACAGTATTTCCACAGTTTATTTGTACTAAGTGTAAGTCATTTCTAACTTAAAGTAACACATGTTTGGGGCATTCTTTAAAAGGTAAAGCAGCAAAGAATCCAGCACACAGCACACATGCACGTGTTTTTTATATAATTCTCATACACTTCTTTCCCATCAGTATACAGTAATATCTGGTCGACTGTACCTTCGTCTCTGTTCCAAACAGCCAGTACTCTGAAGATGAAGGCACTGAAGGTAGCAGCAAAGAAACCTCTCCAATAGTTCCTCACAGCAAAGAACGTGGATGTTACTTCAATACTGAACAACACACCTGGAACACACACACACACACACACACACACACACACACACACACACACACACAAGTGTGTTCAACAAGTCTGTCAACATTCTCCAACCAATAGAATGCCAGCAGTAGTGAGCTGGTGCACAGAAGCATCCAGTTTGAGTAGAAGAAGAGCAAATCTAAGTGCAAGCAGGGGCTATCTGAGTGCGAGAGCAGGGTTTTGAGAGAGAGTATTACAAACACGTAATCAATAAAGCTCTCACAATGAAATACCACGCTCTGAATTAAAGATAGGAAAAAAGCCCCATAACAGTTTGGTCATTATGTACTACACACAATAAACTACTCACAGAAGCCTGGGTCACACATGATTAATAATACATAAAAAAAGACTCATGCAGTGATAATGCTGTTCTTGCCAATGACCTGCGAGTTATAAATAAATGACATTCACAATATGAATTTGCAGGACTTTGCATAAATTAAACAGACATAAATAGACCTTAGGACTATGTTTTACTTGTATTATGATGTCCAAAAACATTTATTTTCTTTAGTTTTCAGAGCCACTTACAACTAACTGTTGACATGTTATTTGGCTGTTGGTGCGTAGTCTTTATTTTTGATACCTAACTTGCACACCAGATATGTACTGACAGACTCCCTGCTTTTCACTAACTAATCATTAGCTAAACATCATCATGGTGAGCTGAACAAGCACAGCACAACTAAATGATCTCTCATATACACTTATGTTGTCAGATCTGCACTAAGGCCCTACATTTCAGATATTGCCTTTGCTATAATGTCCCCACTGTGCGACGTAAACCTCACCATGTCTTATTATATGACACAACACATATTAAACATCACACACCTCCAGTATATTGTGTGCCATATTTGTGTTGCTATATTTCTTTTCTTCTGAAGACTCACCTCCTATGGGGGCAGCAAAACAGCAGCCCACTCCCACTGCACAGGCTGCTGCCAGCATCTCGATGTTTCTTGACTCATTCTGAAAGAGACACACACACACACGGTTAAATTTCAGGCAGTCTTTCATAGATTGAGCCATTTAAGTAATTACCTTCAAGAACAAACAAAGGTACAGTTAAAACATACATTAACATTAAAGAGTTCCTGCACACTTAAAAATGTTTTTGAGCTATAAACTAAATGATACGACTGTATTGTAACACAACGCTTGTGTTGGTATAAAAATCATTTCATGGGTTATAAATGGCTCAACATGCCATCTACTGTTGTAAATCAGCCCTGAACCTGCGAGGTCAGTGCTGACATACAGTCAACCAGTCGGGACCTGTCTATGTCCTGAAATGTATATAAAACAAGACTCTAATCAGTGTCAGTCAGTCTACTGGTGTCCCCTGACCCACACACTACACAGGCATGAGGCCACGCCTCCTACAGGTGTTGTTACCTCACTCGTTGCATTTTAAAAGTTTGCTGGGAGAGAGGGATCTAGCAGAATTTGAGGGTGGAGTTACACTTTAACTAGAACACAGAACAATAACTTTGACAAACTACTGACAAAACTGAGTTTGACACCATGTGGCAATTCAGAAAAGAGCTATTTCATCACATAAAAAAAAAGCTGGTGAAGCAAAAAAGTAAAAAAAAAAAAATGCTTTAAAAGCACTTAAATCACTACACAGTCCACACAGAGCACATCCATAATTCTCTGTCTTTAACAGATTGAGGTTCTCATCAGGTGAGGAGTTGCAGTGCGACACGCAGGACGACAGACAGGAACAGAAGAAATGAAATGACTGCAGGGCAGTTGTTTTTTTACATGCCTGATCTCACTTACCTTCATTCCTATCAGACTCGTTTCCTTCAAGGAGCATGGCAGTGATAAAGAGAGGTTAGTGGTTAGTGTGTGTGTGTGTGTTGCAAAACATTTTAACCTTGAAGGAATATTATGTTTACATTTTTTTTTATGTCATGTTGGCTGGAATATTTCCACTTATTTCAGGCTTAAATAAATTTTTCAAGAGAGTGTACAAAGATAGAAAATACCCTGACTTGTTTTCTAGACAAATGAAACTATTGTTTCATGCAAGAACATTTTCCTTTTCTTGTAGTAAACATACTTAAATTCTTTCCTTGAGGTCTTTTTGTGTTTCAAACTCTCATAAATTGCTCCTTTCTACTTGATGAATGCCACCTTTTCATGAGGAGGTGCGTGTTTATGACATTTGATCACCAGCCTACTTGAAGGCCTTACACCGTGTAGATAAGGTAGATAACGCTACCTGTTTCACTTCATTTGTGGGGAAGTTTCACTCATAAAAATGTCACCCAAAAGTAAAGGGATGATTTTAACACTACAGAGCTTGAAGTCTAAAATCAGCAGATGAAAACATAATGGATTTAGTAGTGTTAGTGAAGTAGTGTCTGAAAAAAATATTGTTACAGCATACAGTGCCATGTTATCTCAGAGCCACACCATGGCAAAAGTAAAGATGGAACAGTGTTACATGCAGTTATATGTTAAAGCACAGTTATCCACAACAAAAAGTTGGATATATTAAATTTTTACTCTAGTTTTGTTCTGAATAATTTTTCACCAAATTCATTCAGATTAAGATATTATAATCCTTAGGTTTTTCCCTTGGGGGAATGCGCTATTTGTACTCAACTCACATGTCAGGTCTGGATTTTATAATTCTTAATACGAGAGAATTTGTAAATGTGACAAGTTCTCTTCTTACATTAGGCCCATCGTTCACTCCCACAGGCATCATTTCACTCAGTGTAAACTTCACAAAGAATGTACAGTATGTGATATGATGATACCATGACGTTTTAAAAACTAAGAGGGAAACAACTTCATTTGAAAATGTTAAAAACACGTTCACTGGATACTAGAGTAAATACTTAGCTATAGTTTTTGCACTGGAACAATTTGACAAGACTGCAACAGTGAGGAAGAGGGGATATGGACAGTGGAGCATGCTGGGAATTGTACAATTGAATTACCGTAGTCTCCTTCAGGAAGCATGGGAGTGAGAGACAAAGTTAAGCTATACAGGAACAATGACAAACACTTGTTTTACACTGCGTGCATCATTGTGAGATTGAACAAATATCAATCTGATTTTTATCCATTTTATTCAAAAGTTTCTAGTGTTTTAGCACCAAACCTTTTATCCCATAGATCTGATAAAAACAATCAGATGGCATTCTCCACGTGTGTGTGTGTGTTTGTAGTAGTCATCCCTCTAAGTACAGCACGCTAGCTAAAAGCACGCTGAAACAAAAAGCTGCTTTTTACGGCCCACGGGCCACATTAGCATACTGTACTTCAAACTCTGGAGAGGACGAGATACTGCTGCAGAGGGACACTTCACACACTCTCAGCATTAATATGCAATAAAATGCAGCACAACACTCTAGAGGGATGGGAGAGCGGGAGAGTGTAACAAGGGCGGTAACAGGGAGACAATGTGGAAGATGATGATGATGATGATGATGATGATGATTGTGGTGATTACAAAAGAGAGAGCAAAAAAGGTAGATAAGCAAATGATGGAGATGGAGGGACAGAATGTGTTTAAAGAAGGTTATAAACTAATGCCTGTCAACATCTACGGTCTGAGGTCCATGTCAATATGTTTGCAGTAGGAAGACCACAGTAAACTCGCAGATGGGATTTTCCCACCATTTATCTTCAGCCAAAGCAATATGTGAATATCTAAATGGATGTCAGCTTATTTTCATTGAGATCATGTGGAGAAAGGTGCAATCTTTTAAAGGCACAAACTATTTGAGAGTCTTCGTCTTTTCATGGAGATATTACATTTAGCAGATGCTTTTATCCAAAGTGACTTCCAAATCAGGAACAACTGGGGCTCAAGGACACTTCAACACATGGACAGGAGGATCGAACCGCCAACCATACAGTTGATGGACAACCTGCTCTACCTCCTGCGCCACAGCCAAGATATTGAGCTCCTCTGCTAGATGGACATTTAGAGTCCAACAGGGTGAGAAATGAAACAGCTGATGCTCATTGACCAGCTAATGATGAATCTTCCATAGAAATGTGTGGGTTTAAAGACACTGGATGGCAATTTTAGCCACTGATGTCTTGTTATGCTATTACTTTATGTACTTTGTGAGAATTTATGTTGTAAGCCATTAAGGCTTACAACATAAATTCTATATTTGTTTATATTCTATATATTAATATTTTTTATTGTGATTTATGTATGTCATGTTCAAGGTTTTTATTGTGTTTTATGTATGTATCGTTCAAAGTTGTATAGTGTTTTATGTATGTATGAGGTTCAAGTTGAAAGTTATTCTTCAGGCAGCACTAAGGTTTCATGTGAAAATGTGTTCCAGTCAGTCTGATATCTAATCCAAATCTCTAATAATTATTTTATTATAATATAGGCCAGAGGTTTGAGGACACCCTGTCCACATCCTTGCTGGGGCTGTGCTTCATGATTTGGGATAGGCTGTTGAGTGAGGAAGAACTTGGCTTGCATGCAACCCCTTTCAACACCTTACGGATGAACTGGAACATCAAGAAGTTCCTCCAAAGAGAAAAAACATCATCTGCTGTTTCCTATCACCAGACAACATTGGTTTCTCTTAACCATGAATGCGGTTAACCACATCATTATTACTGTAGCCATGGCAATGAAGGTCCCCTAACTTTAACTTAGTACTTATTTAAACTCAGCTCACGATCCTTCCCTGAACATAACCAAGTGGCTTTTGTGTCTAAATCTGTTTTATGGAAGGCACTGATTAAAGATGTCGTCCTGCTGATTGGCATCCGACCCATATGTCGGTCTAGAGATCATGGACCAACTACAGTACCAGTCAAAAGTTTGGACACACTTTCCCATTCAATTGAATGCCCCTGTGGCTGAATGGGAGTCCTGGCTGCCAGGTTCCAAAAACCTGTTGAAAGTCTGAAACCAGAAGAGTGAAGGCTGTTATGGGCATACATCAAAGCCATGGGCATATTAATGTTCAGCAATCACATACTGGTGTAATGTGCTGGTGACTGGTCTCTGTAGGTAGAGAATGTTCACAATATGTTTAATCTGTTTCTGCTCTCCAAACATGGATGGCCAATCCAGTTCATCCTCCAAATCACTTCTGCATCAAGATATGACTTTTGCAAATGCAGTCGTTGACTACACACCAGTTTCTTCCTTTAGTTTAAGGCCATGTTGTGGATGCAGCGTGGGGACTTGTCTCACTGCCCTCTGTACTCTCTTCAAACCCTCCCGTCTTCCCCCCACTTCATCCCACAAGAGAGGTGCTCACATCTTCAGAAACGAGAGAGTCAAGATTTTCTCTGCCTTTCTCAAGCTCCCGGACTCCCATCCCAACGGACAGAGGAGAGTGAGAAGAAGAAAAAAGAGGAGAAGAAGGAGGAGACGATGGAGAAGAAAATTATTTTGCTTTCCTTTTTCGCTACTCAATCTGCATCTTTTCCACCCATCGCTTCCTTTCCCCAATCCTCAATCTCTCTCTGGGCAAAGTTAGTTTTGAAGATGAAAAAGATCTAATTTGCTGACAAATAACAGACTGATTAAACATTTATAAAATGGGTTATTACTGGTTGTTGACTTTACATGGGATGAAATAAATTGGTTCCTGAGGAAAAACAGAACAAGTGTGCATTTCGTGTCTTTTTCATGTGAACAAATAGAGGGAGATTAACTAAAAACCAAAAGCCATGTTGTCAGGTTTTCTTTTGTCTCTGCTCTGAGGCATCAACAGAACAGACCACAACAGACAGATGTACTGTGTAAACAATAATAAGGAAGCATCAGGTTACGGCCCTCAACTGTCCCAGAAAACCGCTACACCGCTACACTCGTCTTCATTCTTATTTATTCTCTCTGTTCGGCTTCCCTACCCTTTCTCTGGCAATTCACCCGCTGTCATCACATTTCTTTTTTTATTCGTTCTCCTTTCACTCTACCACATAGAAAAAGGTTAGATTTCCCCCTTTCCCCCCCATCCCTCATAGCCTTTTAAAACACCTATCTCAGCTTTTGTTTGATTTCCTTTCCTCCCCCTTTCTCTGACATGATTATTGTGTGAGCACTGCCAGAATATATAACCTGCTGCTTTTCTGATAAATTTTGATGATCAAGGAATTGAATCAATAATCACATAACCTGCTCTGAATTAAAACGTCAACTTTCTGTCTGTCCGGTCCACAATTGCACTCTTTTGGTTCACTCTCACTGCTCTCACAGAGATATCTTCGGCCACAACAGGCAGCAAAAAAACTCCTGCTTCAACCTGCTTGAACCTGCTTCACCACACAATGCAGTTGAAAAGAAAGCTTTAAAAAAGTAATTTAAAAGAAAATGTTAAATTATATAGAAACCAGTATAACACATGACAAATTATGTCAAAATGAGTTATTCTGCTTTCCATAATGGTAATATAATAAAAAAAATAAAGGTGTAAACCAACCCTACATCCCTGTCAGTTTCCTTTCTAGATACAAGCATCATTTTAGAACATTAACTGGCGATAAAAAATATTAACCTATAAATAATGTCTGTACCTGATTCTGCCCTGAGTAATGTCTGCAGGTACTCCTTTCAGATTTTATATAGCCCCAACTACCTTCACAATAAGGCAAAGCAGCTCGTTAATCAGCCTGAGAGGCAGAACCCAAGGTGAAGAGAACTCCCTGCACCACTTGCTACTGTTCCTTAAGCCCATAATAACTGAAGGAGATGGAATAGGAAGTTGTTGGAGGTTGTATAGAGTGTATATGTAAAATAACAAAAAGAAAAATGAATAATAGATTTAATGTTTTGCAAGTAAAAACAGTGAAACAGTGAAATCAAGCAGTTAGGAAAACTGGAGACAGACTGACAGAAAAAACTCACCTCATAGATTCCTCCAAACAGAGACATGAACTTGCTGAGGAGAGCAGCACACAAACTGGCGATGTGCACAAACGGACCCTGACAGGACGCAGAAGACAACAAAAAACAGGCGCAAACGTTACAAGTGAAGAAGCACTCAACCTCCTGTTTGTTGATGTGCGTCAAACAAGATAGCATGTCATAAAAAAACATTTGAAAACACATCAACAACAACACAGTCTGCAGTGAACATTCATTAACATTCTGGGGATGAAGTTCAAAGTGGAACTAAAAGGATTAAAAGTGAGAGCATCACATCAGAAGAGTGATGCTCAGGGTAAAGGAAGTGAGAGGCCTGCACTGAATCCAAACAGTGGAAGCTGCTGCAGTAGTACGCAAGCAAAAGGACCTGAGGCTTGTGTGTGTGTGTGTGTGTGTGTGTGTGTGTGTGTGTGTGTGCCTGCGTGCTAGGAGAAAATATATTTTCCTGCCAGTATGTCTTCAGGCTAGGCAGTCTTTTGGGGGATGCCATACTTACCTGAAACAGTTTTTGCTAAAAAACGCAGTGTATAGTGTATAGCAGCATACGAGTCCACAAGACACAAACAACATCTGCATAGGTAGGCTGAGGATTCCAAAATCTAGAAAAACATTCTTATCCACTCCCTTTGGGTTTAGAAAAGGTCTCGAGTCAACCTTGCACACTCAGTCCGTCCATTTTTCTTTCCTCATGTTTTTCCCGTTCTCCAGATTTCACAATTGAACCTAAGCATATCGGCCTATCGTGTGCCATTTACGAATCATTTGTAATTCATGCTGCAGGGACATAGGGAGCTGAAATGTGAATTAGGTGGGGAGGGTTATGTTACCCTGGGAAGTTCATGCATTGCAGCATGTTTATTCTGATCCTAGGGATGATACAGTTGTAAAATCTGAATTACAACCTGCCCTACCAGTGTTCCTGCACTTCACTTTGACCTAAATGGGTTTTTGATGACTGATAATGATTTGAACTGAAGCTGCAGACAGCTGGTATTCTGCACTAACACTGAAGCTTTGTTTAGGATGTTGCATAAGCTGACATTCAAACCTGACAGCAGCTTGGTGCCACTCTGGATTCTATCACAAACTAAGACTTAACGCTGTGAATCATGACAACTGTGTTAGAAAACTATGTTGTGTTGGAAAACTGTTGAATATGGGTCAGCATTTGAGTTTTGCTGGCATTGCTAACATAAAGAAGCAAAGCTAAAAATGGATTTTGTTTCACAGTCAGGCATAATGAGGTGGACCTGTAATGGACTGTGTATGTGTCGTAGCAGAGACACACTTACTTGCACTCGCATACAAAAACATGAAAGCATATACGAGTACTTCTCCTCAAGGTTTTCCTCAAAACATATTTAAGCAGCTTGCATCTCCGTCTTGTGAGTCATATATTGATTGACATATTTGTCAGCTTGTGCTGTGTGTGTGTGTGTGTGTGTGTGTGTGTGTGACAAGGTGTCCAAGCATAGTGCATCTTCTCATTCATTAGGGTAGTTCCCTTCAAGACTGCATACACACACAAGGACACATGCAGTATTTAAAAGGCATTTAGGGGCCTGTAGGGTGGATAAAGCTGATATATGTGTGTGTGTGTGTGTGTGTGTGTGTGTGTGTGCGTGTGTTACCTCCTTGCCCAGGGGCATGCCACTGCCCAGAGCACAAGTGAGGCCGATGACTTTGGCCACAAACGTTTTGAACGTGAGGTATTCCTTCAGCACGACTCCTCTCAGGATGGTCTTCATCTCTGGAATCCCTGAGCCTGCAGGGGAGCACAGCACCCAACTGTCAACTTCAAGAGAAACCGCAAAACGCAATGAGCAACTGAACTTGATGAATAGTTAGGAAATACATCGCAGCTTTAAAGCAACAGAGTGCTGTGGTAAAGAGTCCTAAAACTAGGAATTGAGTTGGCATTTTTGCATTTCCTGTTCCTTTGTCTCAAAGTCAGTGGATTTGGTGAATGGGTTTTTGTCTGTGGTTGAGACAAGCTTAAAAGATTTTCATGTTTTGTTCTACAACATAAAATATGTCCGTAAATACCGCACTGACTGGTTTTAAAGCTTTAGTGTATCTTAAAAAAGGCGGTTTGCTAACAAGTGGCTAAATGAGACTACAGACGTTGTCGGGGACATTAAACATCACGCCGAAACACAAACTCAGAAAATCTACCTTTACAGTCTTGTAGTGTTTATACTGGTGCTCTTACAAACTATTCTAGCTCAAACTTTCCGAAAGGCTTTTGTAGAAGAAGGAAACACGCAGAATCAAATGGGAAGTTGGAAGCTTAGTAGGTAACACTGAAGTCATGCCACCATGGTGCACGTTAAGCTTAGTTCTTCTGGAGATTGCAATTACTCTTTTTGTTAAGATTATCTTGCTGAACAAAATGTGTTGGCGTCATAAACTTGTGCTTGCCACAGAGCAGGTTTTCTGCAAAAAATCCCAAATCCCATAGAAAAACCTTTTTTGTCAAGGGAACCAGGGTGATGCTAAATTCCAGGTTGGCCCGCAAAAATTCCTGCAGCACTGAACATTTTGGGAAACACGCATATTCATTACTTTACCGAGAATTCAATGACATCGATACCACTCTCATATCTGTGCGGTAAGTATGACTTATGACAGCTTATCTTTGGGATGTTTTGCGATTCTGTGGCCTGCATGTAGGACATAACTGCATCCAGCCATCATTAACAAAGGACAAGAGTCGTCATGTTTGGTCATTAGTAAATAGCCAACTGATTCCCTGTGAATTGCTGCCTCTCATGTGTTTTATAATAATGATGTAATGTGTGTTCACTTGTCTGTCAGTACAGTGTTTTTGTTAATGCATCTTAAGATCATCTCCACAGCTGATTGTGGCTTCTTTTTCATAGTAAGCTGAAAAAAACATAACAAAAACAAAGAAACAGTGTGTTCCCCCTACAACCCAGTTTAAAACAGTGATTTAGTGAGGTGTCTCTGGAGCACACGAATCTCTTTAACCTCTTTTACTTAGAGTGACAGTAAAGTCTCTGCTAAACCTGCAGCAGAAATTCCTTCAGGCACCTGATGGAGTACTGCACTGAATTCAGACCAGCCTGAGCTGAATGTTAGAGCATGCTACCGCTTTGAGTTGTGCACAGAACTCATCTGATAGCGAAGCAGAGGAGGCCCTTGGGAATGAAGCAGAGCCTTTCGGGGCTGAGGCTAAAGAGGTGCAGAGGAGTGTGTCACATTAGTTATTACAAGTGTTTAGTGTGTTCAGGAGTTCATTACAGTGCAGGGTGGCACGATCAGTCTGGTAGCTCCAGTGACAGAAAGCTGAAAACGCTATTAGGGAAGATACCAGGCTTTGATTTCACTGCAATTGCAAACATGGCAAAAACTTGCATCCATTTTACAGTTCATACAGTAACTTTATGTATTTATAGGGATGGGGTTTGGTAGCATTTTATATCTAAATTCAGTATTAAATCCATCCACATATGAAAGCATCTTTATACGAGTGTAACTAGGGTGTAATGATAACAATAATTATCACGATATAATTTTTCTCAATGTAAATATAATAAATGTTTGATAAAGAGAGGCTGGGCGCTAATGTACTTTAAATTCGAGTTGGCACTAACAGGCCTGTAGCCATCGTGTTCTGACAGTAAAGAACAGTTTAAAACCACAATTAACCATCCGGTTTATTCCACTTTCACCCAGGTGGAAAAAATAAGTATTTGAACTTGAAAGAAATAATGATTTGACATTTATTGTGTCAATTATCAATATCGACTGATGTGAGAAAAAAAAAAGTGTGATTACATTTTTGGCCATATCCCCTAGCCTTAAGTGTAACTACAGAAATATAGGTAACAGTTATCTGTCCAATGCTCAATGAATTGCTTAGTCTAGTCTTAGTCTGGCATCTTCAAATTGGTTGTTTTGCAGTCAAAACTCCAAAATAATCAGTTTATAATTATATAAAGTCCTCATATTTGAAAGCCGGCAAATATTTGTGAATGTTTTTGTGTGATAAATGACCATTCATTGATTCTCAGTTGTTGTTGATTCATTTTCTGGCTACTATCATTGAATCAACTTATTTATCAGCACCACTGTAAAATGCACGATACAACATACTTTAATGTGATTCTATTCCCTTTCTTTAGTGTCCATGTGTGGTTTATCTCTATGCTCTTTGCGTATGTTCGGCTCTGTGTGTGTGTTGGTCGTACCGACAGCCTGGGGGGCGAGAATCTGGGTGAATCCGGCAGAGAAGGTGATGAGGACTACAGGGTAGGTGACCCAGGCCAGATACTGCAGGAACACGTTACTGTCCAGACCTCCGTACATCCACTTCTGTGCTGTGGACACACACAAAACCAGGGGAGACGTGTAAACCACTAGCGCAACACAGATGCACAAAAAATACACACAGTCAGAAAGAGTGTGTGCATGTGTGGATATACACTGTACGTTTTGCAAACAGCTCTCTGCATTAATCAAGGGATAAACACACACACACACACACACACGGCTGAATGTACATCCAGGAGAGCTGTCATATAAACAATTTAAAGACAGGAAGAATGCGTGTAGTTGTGTGTGTGTGTGTGTGTGTGTGTGTGTGTGTGTGTGCCTCCTCAGGACAGGTGGTTAGTCATGTTCTGTATCCAATTAAAAGAACTGTACACCATAACTGGAACTGACAAGACTAGGTTGGCTTCTCCTTGAGAGTGCAGCACAACACGCGCATACGCACACACGCACAGAGCCAGAGAAATCCATTTGAATTAGAGCTGGTCCCGTAAGGTTTCAGATCAGCTCTCACAACTTCCCTCAATCGTTTTAAGACGTCTACTTTCCTCCTCCTGGAATGTAGAGTTGACTCACCGATAAATCCCGTCACTCACAGCATCTCCTCCCTCACTTTCCTGCATCCATCTTGCATGATTGATGCCATAAGAGGCCTTTCATCCATCCCTCCTGCCATCCTTTGATCCACCTCGACTCCTTCTTTCTGTCTTTAATCCCTCATTTTCTGCTTCCTGTATTCCTTCCTTTGTCTCTCACTTCCCCAGACCTCTCCAATCCTTCCCCAACTACCTCCGTTTCCTTTTTTTTTTTTTTTTTAATAAAAGGAGTGTGCCCTTTATGGCAACCACTAGTTCTTACTTCTACCCCTTTAAATAAGCTTGTCAACACATTTGTATCTTTGGCATTCATTTCTAATAGTTGTCCCCAGGGCTAAATCCTCTGCACCATCTTTCTCTATTTACAAGCTTCTGGTGGGCCAGATCACTCAGAAATATGTAAAATGTAATTGCAATGTTGTGCAGATGTCTCAATAACAAACAACAAACAAACAAAGTTTTTCTCTTCTCCAGAACTCATTGCAATAATAAATGTTGGATGACTCATATATTTCTCTCCAGCTCAATGACATAAATCAGAGAGAGCTGCAGCCCTCTCAATACTACTGACATCAGAAGTAAGTGCTCAGTTTTCACTTGTGCTGAATACATGCTATGTACTTCCTGGGAGCATTGCATGTTCACACCGGTCACAATTGCGGCCAAACAGCAACATTTTCACTGAGAAAATAATGCATAGTCTCTAATCCAAAAACATATATTCCTTTTAATTATCTCTGAATTGTTTTCTCTTCTTCTCCTTCCTATTCTACAACCTTCTATCCCTTCCTCGCCAGCTGGATACATCCCACATGTGCAACACTGAGGCTGTCTACAGGAAGGGACAGAGCAGGCTTTACTTCTTCAGGAAGCTCAGATCCTTTAACGTATGCAGCACGCTGTTGCAAATCTTTTACCAGTCTATTGTTGCAAGTGCAGTTTTCTTTGCAGCCATCTGTTGGGCAGCAGCATCAGGGCCAGTGACCCTAAGAGGCTAAACAAGCTGATTAGGAAGGCTG
>JAVQJD010060349.1:0-20000 GCA_036023655.1 Nannoperca australis | reverse complement strand
AGAGGCAACAACCGCTCTCTTTGTTCATGTGAACCTCAGTAACGTCTCACCGTTAATAAGAAGTGTCCAAACGTGAAACATGGAACATGTCGGAGATGATCTTTCACTGTTTGAAATGAAGCAGAGAGCTGAAAAACAACGAGTCCACAACACGTCTCCGTCCGTCCGCAGGAGGTGTCACTCCTGCGGACGGACGTAGCAGTCTGCCGCTGCCGCTTTCTCCACGGCTTTCCTGATTGGCTCCCGGCTCCTCGTCGCTCCGTTCACAGGAGGCGGGGGTGGGTCCGACCGGCCGCAGACACCAAACACTTCTCTGTGGATCTCCAGGGAGGCGTCACTAGGCTTCATGTTGAGGATCTCGCAGAGGCCTTCAGCTTGTTTCTGCAGAGAATCGATGGACTACAGGAAGAAAAAGAAGCACCTGTAACTCCGTCTGTGAAGTGTTCAGCTGCTACCTGATGCAGGCTTGTGTGTTCATGTGTGTGTGTTACTTGGAGGACCTGGATGGTCTGTTTCACCACCCCAGGAGCTGCTGCTGCTGGCAGATCAGTCACGATGCTCTCTGGTGAAACACAGGAACAGTATGGTTAAGGTAAATAAATCTACTGAGGTTTGGTGACATTTGTGAACCTTGTGGCTCAGGTGACTGTTTGGGGAGAGCGATTGCAGTTAAAGGTTTCACAGCACTCCACTTTAACTCTGCAGGTAAACCTCAGCGGCGTTTCCCGATGCATCTTATGCACAAGCTTTGCTCCGGAGTCTGCTGGAGCTCACAGGGGGCACATGGAGCTGATGCATGGAGGTGTTTCACTTCAGGGAGGGTGAAACTTTCAAATGTTCTTCTTAAAAAGAAGTAGTTCTTCCTGATTATCATACAGGAAGGAGATGTCTAGTATGTGCTATTTATACACACACAGTTCGTTTCAAATATGGCCTCAAACCAGGGAGAAATATTAACAGCAGCAACACCGAATATGATCAGAAATTAAAGTGTTATTTAATAAATGAGAGGATTTCACTCTTTATATGATTTCAACAAGCAAGACTTTATCTGGAGATCAAATGTTTTAGTTCTCATGCGTCAGAACACCAGAGAAGTGTGTGTGTGTGTGTGTGTGTGTGTGTGAGTGTGTATAAGTGATTAGAGTCAACAACCTTGATCAGGATCTTTGACCCCCTCTTGAGGTTTGACTGTGTGCTCGTACAGCTCCTGCAAAACAAACACAGGACACATCTGCACATCATGTGGTCGGTTTCACTTTGGGTAATTAATGCAAACCTGTATTGATCTAATACATTCATAGTTTTTATCACTCAACATTCTGCAATGGAAAATAGTTTATTTGACCGTTTACCTAAATATGAAATCAGTGTGTGTAAAGTTGATCTCAGCGGTCATTTGTGAGCCTGAACATGAACCTGTGAAATGATGTTTCTGAGCTGTGATTGTGGACTTCTGTGTGGAAAGGTTTGGTAAAGTGCCGTTTTCCTCCCACTCAGGTGTGTTTATTCCGCGACACACTCCCCTGCAGGTGTATGAGGCCCAAACAAAGACAAAGAGGGCGGTGACACCCACCAGGAGGTCGCGCTCAGCCTTGAGGGAGTGGACCACATGGGGCAGGATCTGTCTCGGGTAGGTACGGCGCCTCCTGGTGGTCTCAACGATGGTGTCGTCCAGCAGGCTCTCCAGATCCACAGCCTCAGCTGAGTGTGAAAGAGTGTGAGGTTTTACTGATTAAGGATTTAATGGGACCCTTAAAATCTTAAAAAGGCATTTTATAGAGTTTGAAGTGGCACCTTGAACTTCAGGTGCCTCCTCCCAGGGCAGTCCGTCCACCAACACGTTGTCCTGAACAGCTGCTTCAAAGTTCTGCACAGAGACAAATACAGCTCAGTTAGCAGCTCGCATTAAACACACAGTCCACAATACAGCTGCGATACTTTAACCCCGCGTTATCAGCGGGAATAAAACAGCTAAAGCTAAATGTTTAGTGCGACCAGAGATGTTCCGGTTACCTTCACTACAAGGCAAAGAAAGTCTCCCTAAAACAGCTCTCACCGGTCTGTTGATACTTAACAAGAGCAGTTTTTAAATCCTTTAATTGTCCACATTTACAGTTAGTAACATTAAGACGTTAATAGTCAGTCAGACGCACCGCCAGCAGCTCCTGCAGTAAAACCCGCCTCGTCTCCTCTGCGACGTCCGTCTGTCCGTCGAGAGCCGTCTTCAGAATCTCTTTGTATTTATTTATCTGCTCGGTGACTTGTTTCTTCGACGTTACTTGAACTCTGTATTCCTCATTTGTTTCCGCACTTGGCAGGTCTTTGCTCTTTGCGGGCTCCATCTTTACCGCCAACTTTGTTTATATTTTTTGACGGAAACCGGAAATGGATCGGTAACTTCCTGGTCCGTCTGCCAATGTAACCCCCCCGGAACAATACTTGTAGCATCATGTTTCGGCCGGCTGTTTGCTATTCTTCGAAAGAGAAAGTTGTCAAATATCGCAGTTTTCCTATATAGTTTGCGCTCTTAGCTTTTATTATTTACATTTTTAATGGAGTATGGCTTCGTGGACTGTCACTGTCATATAACAGCCCGTGAGTTTGAAGAGGTAGGCCTTAAGTTAACTAAACAACCTAAAAACGTAGTTCTTTGTATTTTTAATTGACGTTTTACCAGCTGTAGTCTACTTGAAAGTAAATAGACGGTGTATTAATATTACAAATATTCATTTTTGAAAAGCTGTATGTACACTACAACATGTTAACGTCCACTCAGTAAGCTAGCACAGTTGTTAGCTACAGCTTTTCTTAGTTAGCTCTTGATTATTGTACTTGAACTGTGTTTTACTGTACAAACAAATCAATACACGTATTTTTTCTTTGCAGGATCTGGAGGATGTGATCCAGAGGACCACAGAGGTCAGTTATCAGTTCACCGGGTTGCAGGAACTTTATCAGGGCAGTCTGACTGGGGCAGGCAGTGTTGCAGGGAATTGAACTTTGGAGCTGCTGCCTGGCTAAATCTGAAACTTTTACATAATGTAAAGTGTGTGTGTGTGTGTGTGTGTGTGTGTGTGTGTGTGTGTGTGTGTGTGTGTGTGTAGGCCGGGGTGAAGACTCTGGTTGCAGTTACAGAAGAAGTCGGAGAGTTTGCCCGAGTTCTCCAGCTGCAGGAGCGGTGTGTATGTCTTCAGTGTTATGTATTTAGTTATATATTGTGTGCTTTTTTTAAAGAACGTAAACACAATAAATAATTTCTACCTGTCAGATCAGTGCAGTCACAGTCGTGCTAAAAGAAAATACTGAAATGAAGTTCCAGCTCCTCCAAACTGTAAGTGCAGAACTTACAGAAAGTCACCGTGTAGAGAAGAAAAGGCTTTACATTGTCCTGCACAGCTGGAGCTCTCAGCTGGAGAGCATCGTATTTATTATTCAGGGTTGCTGTTGAATTCTCTTCTCACAGTTATCCGGACCTGGTGGCTCCATGTTTGGGCGTCCACCCACTGCAGGGCGCCGGGGGCCCCGAGCAGCGCAGCGTGAAGCCTCAGGTAGTAAAACAGTCTGCACCTCATTCGTCTTTTGATTGTTGAACTTTACTGATTCAGAGACAACCTGCTCGCTGTTGTCCCACCTGAGGACAGCAGGAGGTGAGACAGAGGGGGCAGGGTGTGTCTCTGAGGCCTCTGGGTATTTATTCTTTCTACTAAGCTATGGAAAGCTCTATTGGAAGGACAAAATGTATGCAACATTTCTTACACAGTAGCTCACGTATCACAAGGGAGCCGCTCCCGTAAAGAGAAGAGGATCTTTCCAAAAGAACCATTTGTTTAAATCTGCAAGTAAAATCACGTCTGTCCATTTAATGACACCTCACAGGTCACAGACACTGAGGCTTAAGGGAGGAAACATGCGACTGGTCTTTTTTAAAAAGGAGGTGTAGCACCCAGTGTTTAATAAAGTATAATTAAGTTAAACTTCTCTCTGTTTTTAGCGGCACACTCATTTCCTGTCATTAAAATCTTCAAAGAAAAGAAGTTTAAATGAAACTAAATCTTTCTTCGACTGTTAATGAAGACGTCTTTTCCACAGGACCTGGACGCTGCCCTGCCACACTTCTACAAACACAGAGAGCGCCTCGTCGCTATAGGAGAGGTGGACTGCTCTCTCACACACACACACACACACACACACACACACTCGTCTGTTCTTCTATATACCTGTACACCCCTAATCTTAACCAGCTTTAGTCCATCTCTCACTCCTCTTCCTACATATTTCTATTATTAGAAAATGCTGGACGTAACACATCCCCTCACTGTCACCTTAACATACAACCTTCTAATAATCTCAACCCTTAAACCAAATGTTAACCTTCAAACAGCACGACATGTCCTCACTGTCAAGGTCTAAAACTCTAATTGGTCCTCACAAAGATATAAGGTCACGTGCAAACACCCCCAATAGATTAAATGCACATTAACACACGTGGCTGAAATCCTCACTTTAACGTGACTTCTGGTAAATAATTTAAAACCTTCAACCTTATCGCCCTTTTCACAGTCTTTCTCATGCACAGTCACACACGCACACACACACACACACACACACACACACACACACACACACACACACACACACATCCTGTTGAGGAATGTGTGTGTTTGTTAGAGCAGATTTCAGGCATCGCATGGTTGAGTCAACAACCAGCACTCCTGCTTCCTGTTCTTTTCATGGGCCGCTCCTCCTGCTGCTTTGAACCCGTTTTATTTCATCGACGAGTCAATAAGCGCGTTCCTTTCAAGCATTTTACCTGCAGATCCTCCGGCAACATCTGTTTCCTCTGCACCCGAGCAGGTCGGGTTAGACTTCACGCCGTGGTGCGCTCCCACCCAGCAGCAGCGAGACGACCAGATGAACGTCTTCGTTAAGCAGCTCGACGTGGCCAAGGAGCTGGACCTGCCTGTGTGAGAACGCAACAACGTGCGGCTCAGTAGCTGTGCAGACACATCATGTAACACATCACACCAGAATACACATGAGTATCTGATGCATTGCAGTGTTTGAATGTCTGATGATGATGATGATGACTTACTTCCTGTCTCCTGCACAGGAACGTCCACTCACGATCAGCTGCTAAGATCACCATAGCGACCATGAGGGAACAAGGTGGGTGTCCGGTTTGTGTTTTCACGGCTGTAAAACACACTTGACTTGGACGTCACGACGTTGTGATTTCCCGGCAGGTGTCAGTCGAGCTCTGCTTCACAACTTTGCGGGGAGGCCGTCGGTAGCTCTGGAAGGTGTGAAGGCCGGTTACCTCTTTTCCTTCCCACCTGCGGTCTGCAGGAACCAGCAGGTGTGTGTGGGGTCACTCCGGTCCTGGGGTTGTTCATTTGTACATTTTGTATTTTACTAACTCCTTCCATCATCATTACACGAGGATACACATTATGTGTACACATTAATGAGTATATAGTTGGGGAAATATACTGAATGTTCAAGCTAAAGTAACGTCGTGAACATGGTCTTTGATCTCATCTGAACGATCATATGAACATTGGTCTGCGTTTCTGCAAAATCCATAAAACTTCAGCTGAACTTTGGCTCAGCTGCAATCATATACGTAGAGATGAAGGTGCAGTATGTCCTCGCTGACGTGTGCTGCACTGAAACCACCCCACTTATAGAAAACAGGCTGTTTATTAACAGCACTGGAGGAGGTTTTATTACTTGGATGGAGAGTGGAACTACAAGACTTATTCTATAAGTATGAGTACCACTACTAGTAGAGGTGGCAGCAGGCGTTATGAGAGAAACAGTGTCAGTTGTAGTTTAAGCAGTAAACATGTTACTAGTTGTAGCATTAGTTCACTTTCTCTTGTGCAATATGCTTTTACAATTAACTCACATTGAATGCAGGTGATTTTAGGTTAGTGTGTTTTTAATGCAGAGATAGTGATAGTGTGACAACAGTGGTTCTGACAGCTCAGAGCTCAGAGACACAGCGTCCTGCTGAGACGTATTCCTGATTAATGAAGGAAGGAAGATACTGACGCGTGTGAACCTGTGGTGGAAGAGCTTCAGTCCATGTTGATGAGGAAAACTTGGTTCTGCTGCTTCCTCACAGAGAGACAACCTGATCAGGCAGATCCCACTGGAACACATCTGTCTTGAAACGGACTCTCCTGCGCTGGGGCTCGACAGGCATGTGAGTTTAGACTCTGTAGCCCAGCCGTGTCTCCGCTGCAGATGTGTTGATGTTACTTCCTGTCTCCTTCCTGTCTCCTTCCTGTCTCTCAGGTGAGGAACGAGCCCAGTAACATCGTTCTGTCCTGCCGGCACATCGCTGACATCAAAGGTCTGTCGCCACAAACGGTCCAGCTGCTCACCGCTCAAAATGCACACAGACTTTTCCCCAAAGCTCACAGGTGCTAACACACACACACACACACACACACTCACCTACACGTGCAGTGCACATGTTGGTGAGATGTACAGTTTGGCCTGAAGGGGGCGCCACATGAAACTTAAACCAGACAGGATTCAGGCTCAGCTCTGCTCTTGGTGTGTCTGTACAGAACTTTGTCAGGCTCAGCCAAGGTCTGACCTTAATGCTAGCTTTAGCATGCTAACTAACATATTTAGCATATAATGTACGATGTTGCTAATGATAGCTATAGTTAGCATGCTATATTAGCATTTTTGTCAATGTACTTCAAGGGCTGATAGGAATTTAGTTTTTAGTTTTTGCACAAGTGGAACTTTTGACCTGCTAGTGGCTGCAGATGAAAAAGTCAAGTGATGTATGATTCTGCTGAGATGAAGTGGGAGTGTGTTCAGGTCCCATGTGGATTTGCTGGCTTAGCGTGTGCAGTCTCAGTCAGGCAGCAGCCGTCTCTACGCCAGGTGGGATTTATCTGGAAGAGACGAGACGGCACAAAGTGTTGCGGTTCATACAGCAGAACAACTTAAACCAGCCTGATCAGCAGACATCACTTCAACATGTGTGTTTTCTACACGACAGCTGGCCGTCACACTGTAGGAGAGCTGCAGAGACTGGAGCTTCTAGAGTCAAGTAAAAGATCTTGCAGGCTTTATTTGGGGCATTCAGTTGCATGCACGGACGGATGTGTGATGCATTCAAAGACGCACTGACAGCCAGCTGCCACACAAAGAGCTACATTCAGTGTCCTCTCACAGTTCTGGTTCCAGATATCTGTATTATAATGAAGAAGGTAATACTCTGTGCATCACATTTACAGTAAACTACTGTAACCTCAAACATCTCTCTCGTCTGTGTGTCATTAATAATGAAACTATAAAAATGCTACCATGATGAGATAATATCAGGTGATATGCACCACCTCCCTCCAGGACTCTTTAGAGGTATTCATTCTGGACATATTGTGGGGGTGGCACACAGTAACAAGTAGTTCTGCAGGAACTACTCCTCACAGCTCTCTTCGAAGTGCCTTCTCTCCGGAAGCTTGGCGGGCGGCGGCCCCTCTCTGCAGGCCGCCCTGCGCTGCGGTCCGGCGGTCAGAGCGGTGGCGAGGACCGGGCTGGTCCGCAGGTGGCTCTGGTAGTGTCTCCTCTCGGTCCTCTCCCAGGACTGCCGGGGGTTCATCTCCACCTGACACCACGTGTCCCTCCGCAGGTTCAGCTCCAGGAGAGCCCGCTCTTCACATCCGGACATTGTGTTTTTTTTATTACCTTTTACAGGCTGCTTTATATTTTTGGGCTGTATTTTTCCGATTGAAGTGTAGTCAGTTTGTGACTGACGTTCCCATGGCAACGGGAAACCTGAAGAAGCGTCAAAGATCTTTTGTGTTTGGAGAGATGAGTTACTCCATCAAGAGTTTAAAGACAGAAACTTCGAAAGTTGGAGCTTTGAGATCCTTTAAACTAGTATTTTTTTTTACCTGTGTTTTTTGTTGTTGCCAGCTTTTGATTCCCAATTTCTCTTCCTAAAGTTACAACACATTTAAATAAAAATAAGCCTGCAAATGTTTAAAATAAATGGCTTATTTTAAAATAAACGTTTTCCTGCTGACAAGTGTGTGTGTGTGTGTGTGTGTGTGTGTGTGTGTGAGAGAGTGAGAGTGTGTGTGTGAGAGCTATTGGACAAAATGACAGGATTCACCATCACTGTTTATTCTTTATTTGTTTCATCTTGGTACCTGAAAACAGTGACCGAGTGAGAGCTCACCTTCTTCGCCTATCTTTTCTCAAACGGAAGCAACAGGTGAAGTTACCTGATCTTCCTGAGACAGATCTGCACACAACAGAGGGATTGAAAGTGCAAAAGGTGCAGGAGAAAGACCGACTGGACTCCTAACCATCTACTAAAACCTCAGTGGTGAGCCGGGGGGAAACAGCACCAGAAACCAGGACGTGTAGCTTTAAAGAGCAAATTAAGGGCAACTTAACATCTTGTTTTTGCTGCCCTCGGGTGGTTAAACCTCTCACCTGCTGCAGTGATGTACCAGTGTGTCGGTACACTGTGACCTCACTGTGTTGGGTGTGGTCGCAGGTGCAACAGAGCCCGGTTCTCAGGTGTGTGTGTGGTGCACACGTGGGATCAGACTTGTACCTGCAGCAGAGGAGTCCCACTGGGTCAAACGATGATTAGGATTAGAGCAGATAAAGGCCTGAGCATATGGACGGGCTGATTAGAAGACATGGAGCAGGCAGCTACAGCACAGACAGAGCGGCCCGACTGAGTTCAGGGCTTAGTTTGTCATTTTTAATGGATTTGTTTCATTAATTATTAGATTTCTTTTACATTTGCATTTCAGCATTAAGGCGATCATGTCTTCAAGAACAACTGAGAGGAAACCTTTACAATGCCCGGAAACAGAGATAGTAATAGACTATAGAGATAACATAGAGAACCGTTTAATATGTAACACCACTTTTTAAGATACAAGTCATTGTGTTGTAATGGGCCCAGCATGCTGAGAGTCTCGTGAAGCTTCTTTCACTTCACAAGCTGTTGCATCATATGATGCCGGCTTCCACATGTCCTCCGACAACCATTCACATCCAGGCTAGTAGATACCAGATCCTACATGCCCAGGCTGCTCTACTATTGGCTCCACGGCATCGGAAGGCCAGAGACGCTCCGCCGCGCAGCATGCCGCTTCAGGGGGGGACCTCGATGATACCGGGGGGGTTATAAAGAGGAGAGCGTGTGACAGCAGGTTCATTTCGTCTTTATATCGTCTTCCTGTGGTTCATGTCCTCGTAATTCGGGTTCTTTAAAAGCATCGTAGTGACTGAATGAGGAAGCCGCCGCGCTGCGCGCCTCTTCCTGCTTCGCTTCTCATCTCTCGATTCGCAGCGGAGACAAAGTAACCAATCAAACGGGCGTCATGGTGGCCGGCGAGCTCGTACAGGAGCATCTGCGCGGGGATACCGGGGCACCTGACGACATCACGGCCGGCAGGAAGACTCCCGAGCCGAAGGGAGCCGCGGAGCCGACATACGGAGCTGCGCCGCCGTACCGGGCTGCAGAGACACACAGCGACCGGGCGCTGGAGCGGGAGCAGGAGCAGGAGAAGGAGAAGGAGGTGCCGCCGGATGAAACAGAGGCGATGCTGCCCAACGGAGGAGGAGGAGGGGAGGCGGAGGAGAAAGAAGGGAAGAAGCTGGAGACGAAGCTGTACCGGCGCCGGTTCGCCGTGCTGGCCGTCTTCAGCCTGTACTCTCTGGTGAACGCCTTCCAGTGGATCCAGTACAGCATCATCACCAACGTGTTCACGCAGTACTACGGGGTGACTAACGAAAAGGTGGACTGGCTCTCCATCGTCTACATGGTCGCCTACGTGCCACTCATCTTCCCGGCCACCTGGCTGCTGGACCGGAAGGGTCTGCGGCTCACGGCCCTGCTGGGCGCCGGCCTCAACTGCGCCGGCGCCTGGCTCAAGTGCGCCAGCGTGAGCCCCGAGCGGTTCGGAGTCACCGTCTCCGCGCAGGTCGTCTGCTCCGTGGCGCAGGTGTTCATCCTCGGCCTGCCGTCCCGCATCGCCTCGGTGTGGTTCGGACCCCGCGAGGTTTCCACCGCGTGCGCCACGGCAGTGCTCGGGAACCAGGTCAGTGTGATGATCGATAGTCTATATATACGTGTGTGTGTGTGTGTGTGTGTGTGTGTGTGTGTGTGTGTGTATATATATAGACACTGAGTGGAATAGATAGAATAGAGGAAAGTAGAAGAAAGTACAATCCACCAACAGTAGATTCTGATTGAACAGAACAGAATTCAGAAGTAAATAATTTAATAAACACAATAGAAGAACAGCAGAATAGAAATGCAACATACAGAGTGAAACACAAGGATGTTATCAGGAAACACTCAATTCAAATGTGTAATATGATTTAACACAGTATAACACCTCTCTGTCTCTCTCTCTGTCTCTCTCTGTCTCTCTGTCTTTCTCTCTCTCTCTCTGTCTCTCTCTGTCTCTCTGTCTCTCTCTCTCTCTCTTTCAGCTCGAGCACCCGGCTCAGGTGAGTTCAGGTGCTGCATTATTCACACAGAGCTCAGCGGCTCTAATTAAACCCTGGAGAGAGGCAAGGCAAGGCAGCCACAGACACACGCAGCCAGGATATGATGTGGATTTCTGATTTAGACCACAACTCCCACATGAGCCACATCAATTTTCAGCTCCAAACAGGCAGCAGTGTTTTGTTCATAACTGAACACTGTAGCTCCACCAGCATCCCACATAAACAGAGCTGCATGCTTTTCAAATGAAGCAGCAGCATGTTGGCCAAGTGCTTTTATACATTATACAGAAACCCACATGAACGTGGCCTTTTCCTGCACATTATTACTGCATACTGAGACACACCGACTGTAGTCCTCAGTTTCTAAATCTAGTGGTAGAGAACACAACAACACTCTTAAACTACAATAACCATCAACACTACTATAAACTTCAGAAATAATTATGTTAGTTTAAAAAAATTGTCAAAATCGAAGCATCTTTAGAGCATCTCTAATTCCCATAATGCAACTTAATAGAGTGCATTCCCATAATATTATCTCTATCATGATGGACAGCTTCACCAAGAGATGTCGTCTTTTTTATTCATTTAATATAATTTATACATTACCCACAATGCAACCCAGTCGGCAACAGTTGGCGTTGGACACTAAGGTGTGCTAAGGAGACTAAGCAGCTAATGTAGCGTGGAGGCTGCCATTGTTGTTTTTGTATGAACAGTCGACCACCTGTAACCACTGTGGTTCAGCAGCAGGCGCGTATCGTGAAGCCTGGCAAGATGGCTTCTCGCACAGTCTTGTGGAACAGCTGTCTCACAACGTAAGAAGAACTCCCCCAAACACCTGGAATCACGCCGAGGTGTATTTTCTGAGCATGAAGCTGCTGCTCTACGCTGAGTTCTCACTGCAACAAGCTCCAGCAGGACGACAAACAGTCTACTCTCATGCTCATGTGCACATGGAGAGGGTCAAGCTGCTAGTGTGTTTGTCAGGTGGTGCTACAGCTCCACAAACATTTGGGGGTCTGCAACCGACCACTTCTGCAACTTCTCCGACGCTCACACCCGCTCCACCAGCGATTGGTCGGCTGTGCGGAGGTGAGACAGGAGCCAGAGTTTGAACTTCTCCTCTCTTCAGACGTCAGAGCCAGCGAGGGCCATCCAGGAGACACTGAGGCTGAAGAGGTTGTGTCGCTCCTCCACGGCTCAGCACGGAAACACAGGGGGGGGGATTTTATACTGAAGCATCGTATTAGCTTTAATTGAACTGTGATCTCTTAAAGGGACCACTTCAGGGTCTGCATTAACAGGAGGAATGATTACTCCACCAGTGTCCACACAGTGTGTCAGAATAGCATGAATCAGACTTTAAACTCCACATTTCACTTTGTTCTTCCTGTGTTACACCCGGCCTGTTCACGTACGCTTCAGATTAGTGCCGGTTTGTTTATCTGACCCACTTCTGTGTGTTTTCACTGTATTTACATCCTGTTCTTCTGTGATGTGTCTGTGCTGTGCTTCACTTTGCTGCTGCAGTGTCCCAGTTCATCCCCATTAAGCTTTCAAACAATCACATCCAGTGACAGCTCATCTACCAGGACGCTGCAGAAGCACTGCTGAACCTCCAGCTTTTCAAAACACACATTCAAACCTCCTCCTCCTCCTCCGCCCGACTGCTGCTCCACTCAGGTCCAACCTGGATGCTGCCGGTGACGAATTGTTGCATAGCAACTGCCTGCTCAGCACCTATAGTGAGTGCTCCTCCTGTTTAGAGCCGGGGAACCTCAGAAGATGTCATTCTGTGGGCAGAGTCGCCCACATGGGTCAGTGCCAGCCAATAGCCAAGAGGGCTGTTATTCTTCAGCTCTCTCTCTGCTTCTGTCAGTGATGGTGACGGTGTGGAGACACACACACACACACACACACACACACACTCTGCAGCCGCACACTGAAGCACAATAACAAACGACTTGAATTAATTAACATGAACTATGTTCCTTTCATGCAGGCTGTGTTTCAGTTCTCGTATCCAGTGCTGGAATGTAACTAAGTACATTTACTCAAGTACGAGTATTATGTAACCAAACTTAAAGGGAAAGTCTGGTATTTTTAAACCCGGGCCCTACTGGTCGAGCAGATCGTCTCAGGCGCTGCACTCAAACATAACTCCTGTGGGCTGCTGCGCCCGTCACAGTGCGTCCACTAAAAGTGCTTGTTTTTAACACAGACTCTGGTTCTAAGTGTCTGGGACCATTATGGGATGGATCCCTGCCGACTTTTTGTTTTACCAGAGACACAAACTCTGGTTCTGAAATCTCTGGAGACGACGTGCAGCGATGGACATTTTCCATCTTGGTCCAGGAAAAGACTACGCACATCGTTTCTGACTCCCTGAACGCACAGGTGCTCATGAACAGGTGGCGCATTCATCAGGCTCACACGGGTTCAGAGAGACATCAGGCAAACAGACCTGACAGAGGATGAGGATGAGGATGAGAACATGAGAACGACTGTATGTCTGTTTTAAAGACGTCTGATTGGTTCCAGCTGCTGAGTCTGAAACGTTTCTGTACCTTCAGTCCGTCCTCAGAGGTCGCTCATTATCTTCAACAGCTGAAAGCATTAAAGATGAGCTCAGTGGGATCAGTGTAATTACAGACAGCTTGTACACATCAGTCAGTGATCATCGTCACATTGAAGTGCAGTGAACTTGAATGAATGTATTTCCACTCAGGGAACATTTCTATTCTGTTTCTGTATATGTCTTTATTTCCCCCGTGTTTTGCAGTTGCGCCACAGTTTCGTCCACTTTGAATACATTTGATTAGTATACCATACTACTGTAACTGGTCGTCATTGGTAACATTACACTGTGTGCACTGCGTGAGGACCGCGGGCTGCCGCTCTGATAATGGCTCCTACATCCCACTTTTAATTAGGCCCTGAAGGAGAAGCCGGGTCCTTTATCATAAAAGAGCTACGCCTCCTTTAAAAGGATTGGTTACGAGTTTCTTTTCATCTCCAGCTCCGCCGCTCTTCTTCTTTTCCCCGGCAGTTTGTTCCGACGCTGGATTTGATTATGAGCTCAGCGGAGACGCTTCAGTCGTCCATCAGGAGTCGGTTTCTTCCAGAGACGCGTTGAGTTCTGCTCTCGAGCTGAAAGCACAGGAAGTGACAGTGACATTTAGTTTCCCAGTCTAACCTTTCATCCATCTATCATGCGTCCATCTATCAATCATGTGTCCATCTATCAATCATCGCATCCATCTATCAATCACCCATCCATCTAACCTTTCACCCATCCATCTATCAATCATGTGTCCATCTATCAATCACCCATCCATCTAACCTTTCACCCATCCATCTATCAATCATGTGTCGATCTATCAATCATGTGTCCATCTATCAATCATCCATCCATCTAACCTTTCATCCATCCATCTATCAATCATGCATCTATCAATCATGCATCCATCTATCAATCATGCATCCATCTATCAATCACCCATCCATCTAACCTTTCTTCCATCCATCATCCAGTCATCTGAGTTTACAATCGTTATTTCATAACAACTTCAGTCTCTTTTAAACTAAACAAATACACATTCAGTAAATGTGATCTGTTGGTGTTCATGTCCTTCGGTCGCAGCTCGTACCCACAGGTCTTCTGTTCTGTAACTGAGAGGTCACAGGTTCAATCCCCACAGCAGCTCGTCCTGCACGTGCCCATTAACAGCTTTGTGTCCCTGACAGTTTGTGTGAACTTGAAATGACTGAAATCAGAAGATATCCCAGCAGTCTGGAGCGTCCTCGAGCTTTTAAAAGTGATGGTTTAGACGTAAATCTTTAACAACAGCTCACAAACATGTAGGTTCATGTTTGCAAAGGACAAACAGCTGCTCACTGTAGTTTCTATCACACACCGTGCATCTGTTGGGGACTATTTTCAGTGGCGGATGAATCCACGTTTGGTGCTTTACTCACTAATGTGTTTCAAATCGTTTTACAGAAGAGTGAGACATTATGGACACTCATCGTATGTTTACAATCTATGTATAACTTTGTCACTCTGATACCATCCATAGTGTAAGTTTGACTTCTTTTCACGTCTGGAAGAAGGATCCCTCCTCTGTTCTCGAGGTTTCTTCAGTTTCCTTGTTGAGGGTCTAAGGACAGCTAAACAGACTGTAAATCTAATTTGTAATTCTTGATATTGGGTTATATAAATAAAATTGACTTGACACTGCGGTCATGCCGTGTATATTTCGCTCTGGTAATTAGGTTGATTCTAGTGAACTGGACTCAATATATTCACATTTTACACCCTGAACCAACAGACAGATATGATTCATCCGTGTCCCACCAGGATTTTATTTCTAGCAGCGTAAAGAAAACTTTGACTTTGTGTGGGGAAACAGAATATATAATAATAATATATCAATATTTTAAAGACTTTCCTTCTTCTGAGGGGAAGGGGTGCAGTCGGGGGGCTTGGACTCAAAACCCTGGCTACGGCCCTGTTTGTGGGATCAATTCATTCTGGTCATTTGGGTTTGGTCTTCTCATGGGAATTTTCTAGAATGAATTTTGGGATTTGGATGAAAGCAGCTAATGTTTTTGTTTTAAAATCAAGAGGAAGGGGACGCACCAATGTGATGTATCAGAACCTATAACATTATATATAGAGTACCATATAATGATATTTATTCATTTTGTTTTTACTTTTTAATATATAAAAGTATGACATTGTTGAGTTATCATTTAATTATTTATATCATTAAAACAATAGAGCAATACAAGCAATCAAACCTAAAACAGATAAATCGTGTTGGACAATAATCCGACGGACTTTAGGACCCGGGGGCGACACGTGACGTAGGACAACAACAGGAAGACGGAACTCACGCTGCTGGTAAGTGTTAGCATTTATAGCTTTAGCTTTAGCATTAGCTTTAGCTTTCACAGGTAAAGTTGTGACTTTAAACGGCAGTGGAGGGACTTCCTGCTTCCTTCCCGCACGTTTCACCGCCCCGCTGTTACCGGCGTTTTCCGGTGTCAGCGACATTGTTTTAAAAGCTAACCCGCCGGTTACCCGCAGCGGCTAGCTGCTAGCACACACACACACACACACACACACACACACAGGTCAAGCTGCAGGAGCAGCGTGAGCAGCTGCAGCAGAAGCTGGGTTGAAATAGCTTAAAGGTGGAAAACTTTGAGGGTAAATGTTGTTAAGGTGGAAGTGAGGAGATATCTGCCTGTGTGAGGAAAGTAACAGAGTTGTGCACTGTACCACGTGTGACAGGGGAAGATGTTGGAGCTCTGCAGTGATCGTGTGCTCGTTGGTGGGACGACTCTTGTTGTGTTGCAGTGATAACGTGTTTCCATGCAGCTGCAGGATAATGTCATGCTGTCAGATATTACAGATGTAATCAGCTGAGCCGCTGTCCTCCCTCCTCACCAGCACCACAGTATTCCTTTTCAAGTTATTACTTTTTATCAGACAGACATAAAAAACAAATGAGGATATGTGACAAAAAGAACAGTACAAATGAAATGTCCTGAAACAGTCAGTAAGGTGATCAGACACATAGGAAATATGCAACGTAAGCCCCTTTCAGACATGTAAATGTGATGACTGTGTGGCTCTTCCATTAATCCCTGGTTGGAGACAAGACACTGCCTGATGGAGGCCAGCACCTCCAGCTCCGTCAGCTGTCCAGCGGGCTTAGATGCAGCATGTGAGCAACCAGGCTTAAAGGAGGGTTGTTAATGAAGCAGCAGATTCCTCTGTCCTGTAAACGATGACCTTCAGTCGCACTGATCGTTAATTCAAATTAAGTTGTAAACCGTCACTAAGCAGCTGTTCTCCGGCGGTGATACTTGTTGCAAGGGTCATCTTTCTTTAAACGTCTGAATAGTGAAAAATATGTGCAACAGAGTGTACAACGCTGTGCACGTCCACTGAATTAAAGGGGGAAGTTTAAAAAAGGAAGACGTACATTTTTATTTCGCCTCTTCACTCCCTGTTTCTTCCCACTTCAATCAAAATCAAACGCACCCTCTCGTCTGGGGTGTAAAGTCCAGCGGTTCCCCTCAGCGCTGCCCCTGCAGGCCTGGATGTGCACTTGTTTTCGTGCTTTGTGTTGTTTGTTTGTTTGTTTGTGCAGCACGTTTCTTACATGTTTAGGTGTTTGTATTTGTTTTGGCTTTTTCATTCTTCGTGTTTTTGACTTTGCGTCGTTCCTGGAGCTGTAGCACGTTTCTGGTTATGGGCCTTTTGTAGCGCGCTGGCCCTTTAAAGAAGCTTTGTATTTACAGCGGTATGGTGTCCCTCTGTGATCGTAGGTCTTTTTAAATGAAACGTTTTGAACACGGGAACGTAGGAAACTGTGATGCTAATGTGGGTCAAAGAGATATGAGAAAGTTGTGTGTGTGTGTGTGTGTGTGTGTGTGCTGATCGCAGTAATAACAGACTGGCACGCCGCTGCTTCTGACCGAGTTTACCGGAGACTGCCCATAGATGTTACTGTGAGTGTGAGTGGTGGTCTTTTACCTGTCCAGGTGTACTCCACCTCTCACCTAATGTGGGCGGAGACTCACTCCAAACATCCATTTCTCTAAAAGATAAACACCCAGCAAAGAAGAGGTCATTGAACAGTGTTTGCTGCTGTTGTGAATGTTCCCAGAATCCTCTAAGACTCTTTTTAACCTTCTGGATGAAAACTGATCTCGAGTCGTTTGATGACCGGCTGCCATCTTAGTTTCCACACTTTCCACAGAATGCGAGTGAAAGATGAAGGCTGGACACGAGCACTGTTACGTCATGTGTCGGACACGCTTGTTATCTGGGGTTAAACTGTGAAGTCGCTGCTCTGTGATGTCTGGCTGCTCAATAACCTCAGCAGGGAGGAGGCTGCAGGGCTCTGGGAGAACACATTCAAACAAGACACATTTCTATGAAAATATCAACCTCAGACTAACGTGTCATTCGTTGCTTCCATTTAAATGTATTTTCTAGTGCAATCATTTGTTATTCTGCCGCTCCACATGCATTCTGATATCTAGTATTTTCACACAGGGAAACGATGTTCCGAGGGGGCTCAGTTTGGTTATTTCTGTTTTGATTTGGTGCTTTCAAGTGGCTTTCAAGCTGTAATTGTGTCCCAGAGTGGCGGCCGGAGTTAATGACTGCATCAGTGGCGGTCCAAACTGCCCATTAGGCCTCCAAGGTGAGCAGAAGCAGGGATTTACGTAATGCTTTCCCTGCTGCCGTGGCCTAAAAAGCCACGTCTGATGTTCTGCATGAGAGACAAATCCCATTTGTGTTCCCGGCAGGAGGTCTGGATCCTCCCAGCTCACAGTCAACACTGACACCCGTCCAGTAATCACCTTAGTCTTGGCTGAGCGAGCTCGGTCATGGCCGGCATCGCGCGGTCTGGAGATGAATAAATATTCGGTCATAAGGTTAAAGAGATTATCCAGCGGGTGACTTATTTCATACCTCATGCAAAGTCAGATGAAATGTCACACTTTCAGTCGCTGTGTGAGAGGCGGTGCAGAAGGACGGAGGTGTCAGGTGGTCCGTCTGTCCAGAGCACAACCAGCTACGTTAGCATGACTTCTGTTGTTCGTTGTGGCCCTGCAGCAGCGAGAGGCATTCAAAACGTTCACAACAGCAACAAAGATGGCAAAACATGCAGGAAACACGTGTGACAGCAGAGTCCTGCAGGAGGACGTGTCTCTGGAGTCCAACAGGAAGTGAGCGTCGTCCTGGTTCCCTCCACAAACAGCCGGCAGGACGTTTCCACTTAGCCACAGAGTGGAGGAGTTACTGCTGAACAACACGCTGCTGTTAAACACAGCACTTATTCAGGAAGCAGGAGCACACTGACAGACCAGCTAACATGCTAACATGCTAACTGACTTATTCAGGAAGCAGGAACACACTGACAGACCAGCTAACATGCTAACATGCTAACTGACTTATTCAGGAAGCAGGAACATGCTGACAGACCAGCTAACATGCTAACTGACTTATTCAGGAAGCAGGAACACACTGACAGACCAGCTAACATGCTAACATGCTAACTGAGTTATTCAGGAAGCAGGAACACACTGACCATGCTAACATGCTGCTGTTAAATTCAATTCAATTCAATTTACCATATTTTGCTCCATGAAGCGACAGATTTCCGTGTTAACATGAAATGTAAGGACCTTTTCTCTGGCGCCACCTTCAGGACGAAACGTCTCGACACCAGAAATCTTTATAATCACACAGGAGAGCGTAACTGTGCTCTGCAGATTTAATAGCAGAGGATGAACCCTTTTATATTATATAGACACCGGTGTGATGAGCACGGCAGCCTGAAGGGGGCGCCATCAGGCCCTGTACCTGTACCTCCCTGTGCTGCTGCTGGTACATCACATCTGCAGATGCCTCTCGTCCTTAATGAAGCGCCCGTCAGGAAAAATCAATGTGCTGCTGCCTCTTGGTCCTAATGGAAAGTGATTATGGGATTGTGTAATTAGAGCTCCAGTTGTAGAGCAGAGGAGCACAAAGAGGAACACAAAGACTTGACTTGTTTATCTGGAAGTCGGGGAGGTTGAGAGCAGAGAGACAAAGAAGAGATGCCTGCTTCTGTCTGCACGCAGTGAAGCCGTCCCGCTGGTAATTATGGGTAATCTGCAGGACAAGTCTCAGTGATATGACGAGGGGAAGTCCGAAGCAGGTGGAGGTGAACCTCCCGGTCAGACTGTGACGTTTAACGTCCTGGAGCTCAGGCCTTTCACATCCTCCCCAACATGAAGGCAGCTTCCCGCCTGTGCCGGCTTTACACCTCCACTGCCCGACGACTCTCTGCTCGTTGTCTTGTCCATGTTCTGCATTGTGTCCCTCAGTACTCATGGTAAATCCAGTTAATGGTGCTGGGACTTAACTCATCACTTTGACCTACAAAGTCCTGCCTTGACTTATATTTTTGGGTTTCTATAATTTCTGCAAACTGTAGCTCGAAATTAATTTCCCACCTTTTACTGGTGGAGAGTTCCAGCTTTGGTCCGTCTGTTGGCTTGTGATTCAAGGTGAAAGGTGTGAGAAGCCAGGAGTAGTGATGCGTTCAGGACCTCGTGGTGAAAACATCACTCACTGTGTCATTTAACCTAAAGTAAACTGCTGAAGTGTTTTACTGTCAATGTCTCAACTCTGAACATGGAACAATCCCACGTTACCTGAACGCAGCGCGAGGGCCTCTGCAGGTTCAAATGTAGATCAGCCTGAAACCAAAGGGGGGGGGGGTTCATTATGTGTCAGATATTACAGATGTAATAACAGAGCTGCCCCCCCCCCCCAAGCATCAGATTACCTATGTGTTGTCGACATTATTATTATTATTATTATTAGACAGGAAGTAGACAGGAAGTCCATGAACTCATTTAATATTCTGCGTTGGTGCTGAAGGTTGAATAAAGACCAGATTATTTGTTAG
>JAVQJD010060339.1:0-36650 GCA_036023655.1 Nannoperca australis | reverse complement strand
AAGTTTTACAACTCATTGCAAGAAAACAAACCTAAACAAAAAGGACATCTTCCTGTCCTTAGTTCTGGTTAAAGTCAGGAAGGACAATTTGGGGTCAAACATCTTTTTTTTCCCCACAGATGCATTTCATGGGGGAACCTGCACGATGCGCTTCAATCGTCATTTAATAGCTGTTTTATGCGTGTATTCTCAAATGAACTGATCTTAAAAGAATCGACTGTGTTTGTGATTTAGCAGGATGAGAGGAAAGATGAGATTCTGGAGTAAGACGAAGCACGGCGAGAAGAAACTGTCGAGAGAGAGGCAGGCCAGCCGGAGCGAAGCTGGAGAGACACATGGTGAGAAAAAGAAAGAAGAATCACCTTAGACACAAAACCTGCTGTTTTTAGGTCTTTGAGTGAAGATTTACAGACACACACGTACACACAGATACACAAGGAGGTCAGAGGTCATGAGAAACTGAAGAATAGCACAGTACAGTATACTATTGAATATTATTTTTAGTAATCTCTCCGCCTCCTTCTCCGTCTTTGTGTCCATCCTTTCCAGAAGGCCCTTCTCCTCCTCGCAGTCCAGATTTGGAGGCAGGTCCTTCTCAGGGCGTCAGGGACAGTAAGGAGAACAAGGAGCCGTCTCCTAAGATGAGGAGGCGTCGCAGTGTGAAGATCAGCAGCATCGCTCTGGAACCCACCCAGTGGCAGAACGACGCCCTGCACATCCTCACCTCGGCCCACGACTACCGCAGCATGAACGACTTCCTCATGAAGAAGGCAAGAAGGGAAACCTGTGTACACACACACACACACAGAGTTTTATTCACGTGTCATCCCTTGTTGACTTGAGCTGTTGACTTGAAAAGCGCTTGTCCCTCCAGATCGCCGACCTTGAGTCTGAAGATGGTAAGAAGGACACGATGGTGGATGTCGTCTTCAAGAAAGCGCTGAAGGAGTTCAGGATCAACATCTTCAACTCCTACTCCACCGCCCTGGCTGTGAGTCCTCGCTGCTCGTCCCTTTGTTTGTTCTCAGCTGCTTGAAGCACCATAAGAACTCTGTTCAGCTCTGAATTTGAAAAGAAGATCCCTGAGTAGTAAATGTTTACTGATATTTTGCTGAATTTCATGCAAACTGTAGGAGGATTCACTCGCCATTTAAAACACAAAGAGCACTGATGAGCCCGTCTTAATATTTCCTTTCCTTTCCTTTGCCCTCACCACCAGATGGACGATGGGAAGAGCATCCGCTACAAGGATCTCTACGCCCTGTTTGAGCACATCTTGGAGAAGTCCATGCGTCTGGAGCAGAGGGACTGGAACGAGTCGCCAGTGAAGGTGTGGGTCAACACCTTCAAGGTCTTTCTGGACGAGTTCATGACCGAGTTTAAGCCCATGGAGGGAACTATCGGAAGGGTAAGAAAGTTCAAAAACTGAATGGATGGATGAAAAGATAACAAATAGTTTTCAGGACATGAAAGATTCAGGGTCTGTTGCTCGTCTTCTGAGTTTGTAGAGAGACCTGAGATCTAAAGTAAAACTTTTAAGCGTATTTGTTGGCGCGGTTGGCTTCACCGATTGCAGCCAGAATGCCACGGTCAATGCACTTTGCACTACGAATAATTTCTATAGATATGAATTCATTACATGTGCAGACACACAAACTGCAAAAAAAGGTAACACATTTCTCTCCCTCCAGGCTCCTAAACGTGAACGCAAGAAGTCGAGGAAGAAGGAAACTGATATTGTGAGTTGTACATTTTGACACTTACTGAAACAAAGAGTTTGGAATAAAAGCGTTAATTGAGCCGAGCTGACTGGTGGCTATGCTGCCCCCCCCCTCCTGCAGGTGGAGGAACACAACGGCCACATCTTCAAGTCCACGCAGTACAGTATCCCCACCTACTGCGAGTACTGCTCCTCCCTCATCTGGATGATGGACCGAGCCTGCGTCTGCAAACGTGAGGGCTGGACACAAACACACACACACACACACACACACACACACACACACACACACACACAGTCTTATCTTAGATAGTTAGGTTGCATTCACACCATTATGTCACTTTAATTGTCTTGCAAAGAACTAATGTGTTATACATTGTTGCCTTTTCCTTCTGCTGTGTTTCTTAACTAACTTAAACAGTCAAAAGCTATAAACATGAAGTCTGACAGGTAAATCATTCACTGGGCAGTTTTTGCAACTGCATCATCAGTGTTACGTGGACCCACTCTGGAAGAACCACGCAGAATTTATTCCACTGACCGACCAACAAGTCGTGCTGCACTTCACTTCGCCCCCTTTCTGTTCTCTGGTGACGCTAAGAGCTCACGGACACAGGATTATGAGTATTAACTGTCTACTGTTCATAAATAATGGCAGACAGGTAGAAACAGGAGTACAGTACAGTACAGTACTTGAGCATTAGTGTGACGCGTGAAAAGTTAAAGAGAAAGACACAGCACCTTTCTGTTTTTAAATCCTTTTCACTTCCTGGTTGATGCTTGAATCATTTTGTTGAATAATTCTCTGGGAAAGTCGTGAAATGTTGGTTTCTCCTTAGTAGATCAGAGAACGTTTCAGCTGCAGGGAGAGCTAAATTGTTCACTACTTTTTTGCAACATTAACGTATTGTAAATAAATGGTAAACAATGACCTTTTTCCTTGGTGGACAGTAAGTATTTGTCTTATTTGTACTTTTTACGTAACATAACCTTTTCTGGTGCATTTTTAAAGTCACTATAAAAGCATAAAAGGCTGCAAATATCTGCAAATTACACCCACTCACCGATATACACACCATCACCAGTTCCTAATGTTCTCCTAACTCGTTTACCCACAGGCGCTCACGCCCATATGTGTAGTTTTTATTTCTATCCACACAGCACAATACACCCCCTCTTACTGTTTTCTCACACACACACACACACACACACACACACACACACACACACACACACACATACACACTACACGTTCATACTTACAAAGCTCACACACTTTCCCTGCCTCCCTGAGTGTCGGAAAAATCCGATTAAACCCCCCTCTCCTTTCATAGATCTATCTTCTATCTTGTTAGGAGCTCCGTCTGCACTTACAGGGGCCGCAGACGTCACATCCGACCTCCCTGCCGCCTGGACGGTCGCAGTCTCAGTCTTTGAGGGTTGTGACTGACTGCAGCTGTTGTTGCAGCTGTGCAGAGGTTGTAGAAGTACCGTCAGTCTGACTGTGTTGTTCTGTTGTCTGCAGTGTGTCGCTACGCCTGCCACAGGAAGTGCTGCTCCAAGATGACCACCAAGTGCAGTAAGAAGGTAGGAGGAGATTATATACACATTTTGTTCATTATTTTAGGGTTTCTTGTTTCGGGATGCTGTAATATCACCCTGGTGTTCAAATGCACAAAGACAACAGTGTAGATATCATTGCACAGCTCCTCTCACTTTGACGCGTTTCTCCTTTTTTGTATACAAGTACGATCCGGAGCTGTCGTCGCGGCAGTACGGCGTGGAGTTGTCCCGTCTGACCAGCGAGGAGCGAGCGGTGCCCCAGCTGGTGGAGAAGCTCATCAACTACATCGAGATGCACGGCCTCTACACGGAGGGGATCTACAGGAAGTCGGGCTCCACCAATAAGATCAAAGAACTACGCCAGGGGCTGGACACCGGTGAGACTGATATCTGTGTATTATCTTTGTTTTCATATAACTAATGTTCATTGTTAATTCTTTAGTTTTGTGCTTATGTGATGATATTTGAAGTGTAGCTGATTAGCTGATTTTGGAATTCAAGTCTTACTGTAAATGTTTATTTAAACTACCTTTGAGAGGCTGCAGTTAAAATCAGCTTCAAGCTTATTCAGGCTGCTCAAACAATCAAATATTACTTTATCTTCTTCTTTTCTACTACTATTACTTCTTGTTCTTCTTCTACTTCTACAGTACTACTACTACTACTTCATCTTCTTCTTCTTTTCTACTACTACTTTTATTCTACAAGTACTACAGTACTACTATTACTGCTGCTACTACTATTGTACAACTACTTCTACCTCTCCTTCTTTTTCTTCTTCTTCTTCTTAGTCGTCTTTTCCTCTTCCTCCTCTTCGTCTTCTTCCTAATCTGCTGTATACAGTCACAGAAAGTGGAAGATGAAGCGTATTCAGTTTACCTGAACGTGTCTCTCTGTTCCAGATGTGAGCAGCGTGAACCTGGATGACTACAACATCCACGTCATAGCCAGCGTTCTCAAACAGTGGCTTCGTGACCTGCCCAGCCCCCTCATGACCTTTGAGCTGTACGAGGAGTTCCTCAGGGCCATGGGTAAGCTCGTAATCCGCCCTTTCAGTGACTCGTTTCCAGCTGCTCCAGCTGAGAGTCGGTTCCTGATGGCGTGTGCTTGTTTTCTTTTCAGGTCAGCCGGACAAGCGGGAGGTGATCCGAGGGGTGTATTCGGTGATCGACCAGCTCAGCAGGACACACCTCAGCACACTGGAGCGCCTCATTTTCCATCTGGTCAGGTGGGTGATGAGAAAATAATCAACATCAGCTGTACAGCCTCAGGCAAGACAGCCTGTGTCTACAAACTGGACTTGATCTGAATAATGTTTTTGGCTGTGAGCAAAGTGTCTTTTTTAAATATTTGAAGCAGTGGTTTCAGATTCTCACTGATTATCCAACGTCTCGGTCACACGCCGCCCCGTCTGTTGTGTCTGGTGGGAATGGGTGTCGCAGTCTGTGAGGATCAACATCAGGATTAACAGGATTATGTTGTGGTGTGTTTCAGGATCGCCCTGCAGGAGGAGACTAACAGGATGTCAGCCAACGCCCTCGCCATCGTGTTTGCTCCCTGCATCCTTCGCTGCCCCGACACCATCGACCCGCTGCAGAGCGTCCAAGACATCAGCAAGACCACCGCGTACGTCCACCGTCCTCAACTATCCTCTGGTTTTCATTTCTTTCAGATTAAGATATTTTGTTATACCCACATTATTTGGTATTTTTAATTAGTAAATGGACTATTCCACATTACCAGTTCCCAAAGCGCTTTACAGATTGATCCCATTCACACACATTCACACACACGGCAACCCAGCTGCCATGCAAGGTGCTCAAAGTGCATTACAACATGAGGATGAGAAAAAGTTTAAACCAGTTAACTGTCCAGGCAGTGCTAAAATAACATTTTTGATGCTTGAATGTTACCACTTTGTGTTAAGTGGTGTAACAACGGCTTCTTTTTGCGATGATACTGATTGACTGATGGTCAGAAAGCATGTGAGGAGACCTGTAGGGACAAACCTGTCTGAACCATATCTATTTATTTTTCTAATTTAATTTGAAGCACACCTCTTCTCTCTCTGTAAATTCAATCTTTGACTAGTTACAACATAAGTGCTGGAGATTTACACATAACTAAATTTACTAACTAACTAACTAACTAGTTCTTCCATAAAGATTAGTATCTACTAAATATTTACATCCAGTAATGGTGTAGCTAGCTGAACCATTAGCTAAGAGGTAAAATTACTCTTAAAATGTTTAATAATGATGTGAACCTCGAAGATTTTAAATTACATTTAAAATAAATAAATAAATAAATTACAAAACATAATATTAGACAAAATTACCAAAGAGCATCAGTTACGTTAGCGTAATCACTCCAGACTGCATGAATACTAACTCATACATAACTCAAAGTTATCTTAAAGCTTGTGATGCTACACTGACTTCCTGTTTACATAGCTGAAACTTTTGATTGGCTTTCCTAGCTACAAAATTCGTCAACTTTTAATGGTGCCACTCGATTTAGTAAGTAGTTTCAAACTAGCTAGTAGTTACTAAGAAGTGATTTACAAATAGCTGGGGGAACCCACTCTTCTGTTCTACTCGTTTTCCATTCAGTTCAATTCTTAATTGATCTCTTCCCCGTAGGTGTGTGGAGCTGATCATCAACGAGCAGATGAGCAAGTACAAAGCTCGTCTGAAGGACATCAACAGTCTGGAGTTTGCAGAAAGCAAAGCCAAGAGCCGACTGACCCACGTCAGGAAGTCCATGGTAAGATCAGGCTACGGTTACTGTCAATCATCCCCGAGGCCGGGGCTCCTGTGTCAGGTTACATACTCATTATGTTTCTGGCTGTGACACGGATGTTCTTCCACTTGTTCCTCTCACTCACAGTTTTCAGCTGGCATGGTTTTCACACGGCCATGGCAGGAGTTCATTCCTCTGTGTTCTTTCTTTTACATCTCTCATTGACAGATTTTGCTGTGTTTTTGTAACACAAGCAAAAAGCTGAACCAAAAAAACACTCAAGGGGATATATCTTTAAAATGTGCGCAGTAACTTTGAATGCGAAAGATAAAGTTGTTAGATCTCAAATAAAAAATGACAGGTTTTAAATTCTTCTCATCGAGGGTACACATACCACCAACCCTTCCTTATGTGAGAAGAATTTCTGACTAATACATCTTCATTATTAATGCATGTTCCTTTTATCTTGTAACTTACTTCACAGTTGTTAAAAAGGGATCTCAGGAGCTCCCAAAATTATTTTTAAATCGACATCCATAGTAGCTTTAAGCCACTGACATGTCAGTCTAATGTCAATCATTTAAATTATATGTAAGGAAGGAAAATAAGCATAGACAACTTTGAACAATTACCTCTTAACAACAGGCAAATCCCACCCAAAATAAAAATCTTACGCTTTAAAATCAGGAAGATTTGAACGTGATTATTGCACTGCTTTAGCTTTTTAGCAGTATAGAATTGTAAAAAGGAAAAACTAGCTTCACATTTGTATTTTATTTTCTCTTTTTCAGGGAAGTCTTGGCTAAGACAGATAGGGCAGCAGCACAAGATAAAACCAAGTGATGTCAAAATGGAAAGACATTCAAAGGAAATTAAATCAAAGTGCAGCTGCAAAATAGAAGAAGCAGTGACTTAAACTTAATACAAAGTGTAATGTTAAATAACTTCCTGTTACCACGTTTTAACAAGGAATTCAATTACTGCTCTTCCATTAGGAGCATCAAGTTGTGTAAAATGTCCTTCTGGCAAACATTGATCGGAAAGATGGTGCCAACTGTATCTAAAGTTTCCCAGTAAACATGGTTTTAATGATTTGCAAAAGATTCCTAGACATCTTGATTAAATCTTGGCAAAATTAGGTTGAAAATGGATGAGTTTTTTAAACCAGTGTCTTAAAAAACTTTTACTTCCCAACCAAATTTAGTTCCGTTTTAACCTAAATGTCTGGCCTGCAAATCACTAAAACCCACACTTACCTGACTACCTTCACCGCTCCTTAACCCTAATCTGTCCTTCCTTCCTTCCTCCCTTCCCCCACTCCTCCTTCCAGAAACCCGTACTAATTGCCATTAGGTTTATGAGCATAACCCGCACTGCCACCCCGGTATGTATGCCCCTTCCACTCCATGTGCCCGCCCACCCACCAGTCACTGTCCTGTCCGTCAGTCTATTCGATGCGTCCACTCATACTGTCTGTTGCCTCCAGTCACTGTACTGGTCACGTCTGTCTGTGAGCTCTTTTTTCTGTCTGATCTTCTGTTTGTGTATTCGTTACTGTTTTGTTACAACTTTGTTGTGGAATAATTCATAAAGTCCTTGAGCGATAACCCAGAAAAATAACATTGTTTGTTAATATTTTTCCACCTGAACCTGAAAAAAAAAAAGGTTTTCATCTACGTTTACTCTAAAAACAGTGTGATATTAATATATTCAGGTGATGTAGGCACATTATACAGAATAATTAAAAATAAAATATACATGAGTAGCGTTACTGGTAATCATTTTGTTACTGTTCTGTGTATGTTTCTAGATAAAGTCTTAATACATTTTATTTGACTTGATAAATAACAGAACAGAGCTCTGAAACTTGACTTCAGACTCAACTTATTTGAGTGTGATATTTTCCAAAACTGTCTTTGATTTCTTTTTAAAGGAACGTATTAAACAAGAAACCCCTCAGATTTTAATTTCTTCAGATTTATAACGCTGGGTTTTCAAATCAAACATGTCACCATGGCATCGCACAGGTGTCCAGGTTTTGTGTGGCCCCTAAATTCAAATTTGTCCCCAAATATACTGAGACTGCACTCGACTTGAACTCAGTTACGTCTCAAGACTTGAGACTGACTTTGAACTGAAAGTTGTCTTTTTGTCACAGTTCTGCTTGTGAGCCGACTGTTGCGTGAACAGCTCCCTGGCTCCAGTATCTTCTTAACATGATACATTAAGGAGACCATTTAAACAGTTGAGTGTTCTCAGTAATGTGTTTCCCTGGGTCAGATGTTGAAGTCACCCACCCACACTACATCCTGATGATATGCTCCTTGAAACCTACACCCTCACATTTGCGGGCAAGACTGGAGTTTAGATCATATTCTTACCATTCAAACTGCATTTGAAACATCCACCTCTCTTTGACTTTTGCAATTTGAACTGCAAATATAGCTCTTACCAATCTCTAAACTGAAGTTAATTAATACATTATTTGGAGGAAATAGTTGGCTGAGGTTTGCTAGTTAATTGATAATGTAATTAATAATTATAATTAACTAAGCATTACGTGAATTAAGTGGATTCTTATGAAGCCATTTGTACTCTAATCCAACAGTTAACTGTCACCATAAAGCAAGCTAACAACCGAGCTTGTTGCTAGCAGCATCCCATCCAGTGTTAGAAATGGCAACAGTGCTACCGAGTTAGCGACATGGTTCCTGTGGCTCCGTGTAACTGCTGCTGTGACTGTATGTTTTTGTGTTGCGCGCTCTCAGAGACTCTGACTGTAGCTCCACTGACTGCTCTTTGCTTGTGTTTCTGCTCCACAACTTATTAACACGCAGCCTAACACAGCTAAACTTAAGGTAATGCCTACCCATGTGTGTGTGTGTGTGTGTGTGTGTGTGTGTGTGAGGTGGAAGTTAGCAGACATAATAGTTTCTTAGCAGTGATGTGGTGAACTGTGGTCAATACATCCTCTGTATAGTTAGTATGTGGTCAAAGCATCCAACCGTGTCTATAGCGAGTCCGCTGTCTGTGCTCCATCACTGTCACTGTCAACAAAAATCAGATTATTATTGTTATTCTCCACCAACACACACCGTCGCTCTGTGATTTTGTGTGCGAACTTGCAGAGCAAAGGTCGTGTTCGGCAAAGCAGCACCCACACGCCCTCGCCTCCTCTCAGCCCCAGGATGCCCCCTGTGGTGGATGGAGAGAGTGCAGGAGGAGGAGGGGGAGGAGGAGGAGGGGGAGGAGGAGGAGGAGGAGGAGGAGGAGGAGGAGGAAGAGGAGGAGGAGGAGAGGATGCAGCAGAGGCCGGGCTGAACGAGCAGCAGCAGCTGGCGATGCAGCAGGAGGAGCGAATCCTCACCGAGCAGATCGAGAGTCTGCAGAAAGAAAAGTATGACGTCTCTGGCTTTGTGTTTGTTGGTGTTTTGTATTTATTTCCTGACTGTGTGTCATTGAGCCCTTCAGGGACACATACATACAATATGTGACACCTCTTATCAGGAGAAATCACTTTGACCTTTGCACATCTTTAGTAGCGATTGCTTGTAGGCCCGTTAGGTACAAGGTCAGTCCATTGTGCTGATTCTAAAATTGCACTCGATTAGAAAAGCCCAAAAGTTGAAATGAGAATGATTTAGGTTAAGCACCTCTGACCAGGTTTGTAACCTGTAATTTGTGTGTGTGTGTGTGTGTGTGTGTGTGTGTGTGTGCGTGTGCGCAGGGAGGAGCTGACGTATGAGATGTTGATCTTGGAGCCGCGGGCGTCCGACGACGAGACTCCCGAATCTGAAGCGTCCATCGGCACAGCGGACAGCTCTGAGAACATCACCATGGAGACGGAGGGAGCCACCTCAGACCCCTCTGGTACGTGTGTGTGTGTGTGTGTGTGTGTGTGTGTGTGTGTGTACATCCACAGACCCTCCTACCTTCATAGTTACACCTCAGAGAAGTAGGATTACGTTTGCAGCTGAGTTTTGAATTTGTTTTCAACTCTTGTCGGTTACATTTTGCACTTTTGAATTTCGGTTTAAATATACCATACAGTATATTGTGTATCTTCAGTAACATTGCTCTCTCTCTCTCGCTCTCTCTCTCTCTCTCTCTGCAGAGCGTGGCACTTATCGCTCCAGAAAGTCGGACGCAAAGGGCAGACGAGCTTTGCGCCGTCAGCCCGACTCCCAGGACTCCGCAGACTCCACCTCCACCATTTCATCCTATCACCCCTCCTCATCTCTCTCCTCCAACGCCTCCGGCTCTCCCTCCCCTCACTACCGCTTCCGCTCCTCCTCCTCCGGGCCCCTGCTCACCTCCTGCGGTCTGGGGGCCCCGTTGGCCGAGGAGGAGGGGAGCCACAGAGCCGGCAAGATCCGCCCCAGGTTCAGGCTTAGCCGCAGCTCACCACGTGAGGCCTCAGGCAGCCACCGAAGGGAGTCGGACTTCAGCTCGGGGCCACAGCAGCTGGTTCTGTACGGCAGCAACGAGTTCATGGTGTGAAGCCGAGGAGGGAAGGAACGCCAGCCCGCCGCCGCCGCCTGTTCCAGTACAGGAGGATGGACAAGGAGGGGAGGAGTGAGAGTCTGGTCACGTGGGCGTGGTTTGCGCCCAGTGTCACCTGCTGCCCCTCCTCAGTGCCCCCACCCCCACCCCCCCCTCATCCCCCCTCCGGTCCAGTCAAAGCAGAAAGCTGCGGGGAAAAAGAAGAGAGGACTGGAAAATGTGACCGAGGGACAGAATGACAGGTGGACAAAGAAATAGGACTTGTGACTTATGAACAGCAGAAAGCTGGAACAGAGCGAATGGACAAAGACACGGTCGGCCATGTTTGTTGACCCCCTGATCTCGGTGCTGTCGGACCCCTACCGGAGCACCGGGGGTCGGTTGGAGGAGAGCGAGAAAAAGGGAAGGACGGGCGGTGAGACGCAGAGAAAACCCCACACCTGCAAAGCCAAATCTTATAGTGCCCCATCTTTATTTTGTTAGCGTGTGGGCGGGTGGTTAAAGCCACCCAGAAGAAATGTAGCCATACTGACTGAACTGGCAGACATTTTGTCTGCAACCAGCGCCAAGCGAAGTCTGCTTCTCACGTTTACACAGGACACACCAGCCAGAATCCGCATGCTTCTCCATCACACTTTTTCCTACGTCAGCTTGAAGAGACTGTACAGAAATATGTAACAACTATATGTTACATTATTATTATTATTATTATTATTATTATTAATATTATTATTATGTGACAGAGGAAAACAGTGTACATAGAAAGAAAGTCGAGTGCTGCTCCTGGGTCGTTCATTGTTGGTCAGTCTCTATTTCCTGCTCTCTGTTTTGCAAAGTGAAGTGTCTGGAATTCAGGTTCCACTTTTGTTTCTGTGCTGGTTGGGCTCAGTTTACCGTCGTTAGTTTTTTTTTCTTCTGTCTTTTCCTCTTTCTCGGTGAACAGGCGGTTTCGGACTGCCCTCGCGTCGCACCCGTTGAGAAATAATAGAAGGAAAAGCTGTGGATCTGCGCTCGCGGTGCTGAGGACGTCTGTCCGGTGTCATGTTTACTTGACCTGAAGTGTCAAACGTCCGTCAGCCATAAGTGTTTCGTGTCTGTGAGATTTTTTGTTTTTCCGTCTGTTTTATTCAGAAACATCAGTGTTACTACGTCAGGACTTGAATTTGCTGTATTATAGGTGTTGTTATTGATATCAAAGATGTCATGTTTTTGCTGTCAATTTTGTTTCATGGTTTATTTTTGTTCAGATGAAAGCCATTTTTTTCTTTCCTGTGTGTGTCCGAATGAATGTGTGTGTGTAATTCCTGCCACTGTATCAGCTCCCACAATGTGCACGTGTAGTCTTCTCTACACACACACACACACACACACACACACACACACACACACACACACACTAGTGTTTGCAGCCAAACAAAAAAATGTCCTTTTTGTAAAGGTGAAAAAAGTCTCTGCCACCATCAAGTGACACTAAAACTCACTCAGACGTGACGAAACCGGCACCTGTGGGGAAACTCACGCGTTCACCCGCACTCTCAAACCGTCCACAGTGTCCTCTGAGCCACCCAGAAACCTCTCTCCTTCTTCTTCTCCTCCTTCTTCTTCTTCTTCTTCTTCTCCTCCTTCTCCACCTTCTCCTTTACCACAATAGTAGCTCTTCCATCCTCGTCTCTCCCGGGCTCTGGCTGTGAAAAGTAGCATCTAATCTGCCTGTTAACCAAACAAGAACAAGTAGCAACAAACTCAGACCGTCCACGTGTTTCTGCATATTCTTACTCTCTTCCTGTCTCTGTCCGTGAAGTATCCGAACAGTCGGTGTAATACTAAGTTTCATGGGGCTGCTGGGTAGCTCAACAGCGATGATGTCTCCTTACTTTAGCTGCAGTATCTGTCCTCTCTTGCTTTTGGGCAACCTCTGCTCCGATCTCGCAGACACAGTCGGTGTTCAGTGGACTGGAAGCTGGACGTCTCAGTAAAAGGCCGAGCTCATCTCAGTCTTAATGCAGGTGTGGAGCTGAAAGGACAAAACCGGTTCCTGGTCAAATATCTTTGCGTTGATGTTCGATGGGATGCTCTTTGTCCATGTCCAGGTTGTCCATATTGCATTTACCCCCCGCCCCCCCCAGAAAAGGGAGAAAAGAATAAAAAAAAGTGAATGTACCTGTCACTGGAAGGCATGCTCTGCTTTCTCTGGATGTTTTTGTTCCTCTTTTATACACAGTGTATGTACTATTTATGATCATGCTTTTGGGGTGTACATTGGTTTAAAAGAATGTGTTATAAAAGGTGTTATTAAAGGATATATTATCCTGTGTACGGTTCATTATCTACTATTAACCACAGGCCACACTCGGCCTGTCATGTTTGTGCTATGAAGCGGGGGGGCGTGTCTCTTTGTCTGCGCCACTCTGGACACTGTTATGTATAAGGTGCAGTTTGTGTTATATTTCTTTGTTTTTTTTTTATTGATTCAAACATGTCTATGGTTTTAAGGAGAAAAAAGAGTATCGGGAGAATTCATCTGCTTATTAAAAAAAGCAAAACTGCAGCCAAACACAAACGAGTTGAGTAATATTTTGTCCGGAGTCCAGAGAGAGAAATGTGGACTGTACGTCTTCGGGACAACATCACACGTTTGTGTTCCTTTCTGATATCAGATGTGCAATTTTAGAAACAGCTGTGTGGAGTTTTTTTTTTTTTTTTACATCCATAAACTTTTTACTTAAGTTTTACCAGTAAAATGTAAAGTATCAAAAATGAAAGTACTGCAGTAAAATGGCCCCTTTGGCTGATGTATGAGATTAGGTTGTTAATACTTTATATACAGATAGGGAGTTTAGTCCAGTGGTTCCCAATCTAGGGGTTGGGTCCCTCCAAAGGGTCACAAGTTAAATCGGCAGGGTCTTGGCAGTATTTACGATGTAGAAAATCAGAAAAAACTAAGTTGTACTTCACAAATTTGTATCTTCTTCTTTTGGACTTTTCTCAGATCTTTGTGTTGTGGATCATTTTACCTTTTTGAGCATCAAATTGTTATTTAAATGAAACCGTTAGTGAAGTTTAAAGGAGATTTGTGCAGGTGAGGTCGGCGACATGTTGGGCGACAACGCCTGACTCACAGTCTGTGTTTCGGTTCATATGAAACGCCTGATGGGGTTGAGGTAACTCTGAACAGGCCAAAACAAGCCCAACGAGATGTACTGTCACTTCAGCTGCGACAGTTTCAGGGTCCTGGTCTTGTGCATGCTGACTCACCGGCACGTGTCTCACTGACACACTTAAGTAGAGCGGAGTCATTGATAACGTGATTAGTAACACAAACGTGTCAACATATCTGCTGGTGATTAATAACTGAACTGTCAGTGTCACGTTTGTCATCAGGTGTGTCAGTTGCCTTCAGCGATATCATTCAATACAGTGAAACTGTTACTATAATATTTCTCAACACTGTGTATGTGGGACTTCATTTTTGGCCTATGTGTTTTATTTAAAGCTATATAAATATATATAAAATATATGTACATTTAAAATATCTATATTTTACAGTGAGATGTAGATTTATTGAGGGATTACAAAAGATCTTAAATGTTTGGTTTGATTGATCTGTTTATTGGATGCGGTGGAGGAAGTAGTAGAAGTCCTTTACATAAAAATTAAGTAACAGTTAAAGTTCTGCATTCAAAATATTACTGAAGAAAAAGTACAAAAGTATTAGCATCAATGTACACTTAAAGTACCAAAAGGAAACATATGCATTCATCAAAATGGCCCATAATTCCTAATCGTACATACATACATATATTACTGGGTTATTATTGTGTATCACTTTAATGTTGCAGCTAGTAAAAGTGGAGCTTGTTTTAATTACTTTATGTACTGCTGAGTATACCAGCTTAATCCACAACAATCCATAAACATTTATTAGTTGATTTGTATTTTGCATTAATTATCAGTTAAGAAATGTCTCCTCTTCAGATCTGTGAACCAAACCGATTAGCTGATGGTTTCCAAAATGTACTAGAGTAGAAGCACTTGAGGAAATGTACTAAATTACACTCCTCTGCTGCAGTTTATCAGCTGTCAAGACTCAAAGTGCTCTTTATTTATTTATTTATTTTCAAAATGGAGTTTTATTTGTATTTAATTTTTTTTTTTAAGTTTTAATTAACATTTTATGTTGACCTATGAATTGATTTCATTATTTCAACCTATGCAAGCGTCATTCTCGTGCATAAATTGTCCACGCAACAGTTACCACAACAAAGCCCCCCCCCCCCACACACACACACACACGCGCGAGCCAAACAGAGAAAATGAAACCAAACACAGCAGAACAGCGAGAAGCTTCCAGTTGTTCTTCTGGCTTGTTGTCGGACGGGAGGTGAGGCCGAGAGGAGGTGACTCGTCGGAGAAGAAGTTTCTTTTTCCACTGAACTGAAAGTGGACCTTGCAGGTCTGTAGCTTTTGAAATGCCGTGGCAGTGATGCACCTGTTGGTCCCTCCCCGGAAGACATCCGAGCTTCTTACAGCTGATTTTCACACGAAACCTGCGGCGCGACTCAGCTGAGGCCACATCAAACCTGTCCACGGTGAGTGAGCGCGCGTCTCCGTTCAGCTCTCAGTAACGGAACTTTTCCTGTTTGCCAGCTTCACTTGGAGCTAACTGTTCTGAATATTACATTGTTTTAATCTAATGCGCTGTCGGACATGCAGGACGTGTCTGTTCATGTTCACATGTGTATTTCTTTAAATCCTGCAGATGTCTGATTTCAAAACCATCGTTTTCTTTGACCTGGAGACCACTGGATTGGGTACGTGAACTTTAAGTCTGTTTATCAATTATGTCGCCAATTAAATTACATTTTACCTGTAATTTACCTTTTTCGATAATAATCAGTGTGATGATAAACACATTTGTGACAATATTTCCCTAAAATATATATATTTAATTGAGCTTGAAGGTTCATATTTGATTTTGAAAAAATTGATTCCCCCCAGAGCTTTCAGCCACAGTTTGTTGTCTGCGTTTATTTAGTTTTTATCAAAATATTAATGATAATTATTAATAAATAATTAATTAATTGTGTAGAAGGCAAGTTTGACAAAAGAAAAAAAAATTAAATTTAATCCTCAATTACTATATAATAATAATAACTGTTTTCTTTCTAGATACAAGTGTCTTTAACATCATTGTGTACCAACATGGTTACATAAATAATTACTCATATTAGCCAACATCATCATTTTTGGCTCCACCTGTTAACAGACACTCCTCGGGAGGATGTTCTTTCAGTTTGGTTTGGTTTCTAATTTCACAAATATCTCACATCCGTCTCATCTAGTTCATGAGAAATGAAAGCTTTTGGTAAGAGTATCACAGGGATGTCTGTCATTTGCACTTTGAGTCAAAAGGATTACACAACAGACCACAAGCCAACCAGAGATGCTCTTGGCCGTCACAGGATGCCTCTCCAACTCGACAGACTTGAGTTCAAAGTACGTCGGTTGTTCTTGAACGTTTGAAGCAAACAGTGTGGCTGAAACTAGATGCCGAGAGGGCAGCGAACTTCCTGTTTCTGTGGTTTTTGACTTTGTGAGTGACGACACGCAGGATGTCCTGGCAGAAAACTCCTTCATGCCAAGTTAGCAAGCAATCACAGCACAGAGGAACAGAGATGCATCACTCTGTCAGCTGATCCCTGGTGAGTGTCGGGAAACCACAACCATCAGCCGTTCCCACCAGAGCGCTTTGCAGAAAGGCCCTGAAATTATTTAATATTATAATATATATTTAAGAGCTAATACCCAACAAGTTGCAGCAACTTTTTCAGTTGCTTAAATAACACATTTTTGATCTTGCTTTCCTGTTTTAAAAATCTGGAAAGTTTCTGTTCCTCAGAAATTAAATTGAAATATATTTTAACAAGAAGGAGCAGCACTTAGCACAACGTCCTCTTGCTGGAAATTGTTGCTTTTAGGCCCCTGCTGTGGTGGGGGAGGTGGAGATGGTAGGAGTGGTGGATAGCGTCACAGGGGATGGTGTCAGGACTGACCCATTGACCTTCAAAGTGACAGCTCATTCAGGTCGTTGGCCAGGCGCGAGTCGTTAGTGGAGTGTGAGGCTTTCGGTTTGTAGCTGGTGATCTGCCGGAGCCTCCAGACAGAAGCACAGTCGTTAGCTGAGAACTGGTGTTGGAGTTTCTCAGAGTACAGTCGTTAAGCGTCTCTCACCGCCTTGCTAAACCTGTACTTCGACTCTTTGAACCCGGCCTTGTCCCCACTCCTGAACGCTTCTTCCTTTTCCGACCGTAGCTGTCTGAGCTCAGCTGTGAACCAGGCGTGCTCATTGTTGTAACTCACCCTGGTGCGTGATGGAACACAGCAGTCCTCACAGAAGCTGATGGAAGATGTGACAGCCTCTGTGAACTCATCCAGACTGTTGGGAGCAGTCCTGAAAACATCCCAGTCAGTACAGTCCAAGCACGCACGATCGGGGGACGGCGTGATAGGCCCCACGGACTGTAGTGATCCAGAACATTCCCCTCTCTGGTCGGGCTGATGGTTCAGTTGTTTATTACTTGACTTAAAGAACGAGTTCAGATATTTGGGGAAATACGCTTATTCGCTTTTATGCTGAGAGTTACGTGAGAAGATTGACACCACTCTTACGTCTGTATGCTGAAGCTGAAGCTACAGACAGTTAGCTTAGCTCAGCAAAAAGAATGGTAACAGGGGGAAATAGCTAGCCTGGATCTGTCCAAAGGTAACAAAATCCAGCCATTGCTCTAGGCCAAGAAATAGTGCAGCACCCATGGTATATTTTATCATTTCGCCAGTTTGGTGACAAAATGATGATAGTTTTCTAATTTTGAAGATTATTTTAAAATATTTTCTCTTTCTCTTATCCTACTTTCAGACACCACAGTGTGCGAGATCATCCAGTTGTCGGCCATCTGTGGAGAGAAGGTGTTTAACGCCTACACCCTCCCCCGCCGCGCCCTCACCAACAGCGCCACAAACGTCACAGGGTTCACCGTCAGGGATGGCGCTCTGTATCTTCACGGGGATCTTGTGGAAACCATCCCTCTTGTGGAAGCGCTCACCTCCTTCATCACCTTCCTTTGCTCCTTCCGCTGCCCCGTGCTGCTGGCGGCCCACAATGTAAGGCGGTTTGACGCACCTGTGCTCACCAGAGCGCTGCGACAGTTCGGCCTCCGGCAGGAGTTCCAGCAGGTGGTTTCCGGGTTTCTGGATACCTTCCTGCTAAGCAAGAATGTCTTCCGTGGTCTGGACAGTTATTCTCAGGAAAACCTGGTCCGCCACTTCCTGGGAGCGACCTACAACGCCCACAACGCTGTGGAGGACGCCAGGATGCTGCAGGAGCTGTTCAACTCCTGGAGTCCTAACAAATTGGATGTCTTGAGATTTATCTACAGGTCATCCCTACAGTTTTAAAAAAAATGGCAGAAAGAGGAAACCAATCTGGACCCAAAAAGAAAATATTCCTTTTAAAAATATACCTTTTCTTTGCAGTTTTGTTCTCATCATGTACCCTCAGATGGTTCACAGACTGATATTTTTTGTATTTTGATTAAATTATGGAGACAAATAATGTTACACCCCAAACTCACACATATTTGATATTCATTTTGTATATTATGTAGTTTTGTTTTCTAATATACTGTAACATGTCTCATTCTCCCAAGTGTTATACTCTTTCACACAAGAACCATTAAACTTCCATTTTATTCTTCTGGACAACTTGTTTTAATTATTATTTGCTCCAAATTTCATACAGTGTGGCCTCAGTTGACCCGCATCAAATGCAGCCACAAGGCATGTTGTTTTTAGATTATTCTGTATCATTGTTTTCATTTCCTGCTTTACCTTCAGTAGCGTACACATGTAATAACCCACAGCAAATCTTCAAGTCTTCCTCCAAAGGTTTGTCGCACGGTGTTTATTTTTTGGGAAATCGAGGAAATCATCTAGAATAAGATGAGAGAGGTGAGTTAAAGTGGATGTGTCCAAAAGGTTTGCTGCTCCCTTTAAGTACAGATATGTAATGCTGATTTACGCAACAAAGACGTTTCAGAAGCACTTCTGATGGGTTCTGCATATTTTCTTATTGTTTAATAAGAAGTGAGTCAATATCCTAAATATACATCATAGTGTACATAGTGTTAAAAGTGAAAATCATAAAAGGATGCTTTGCTTAAAGTATAATTAATTTGTCTTATAATTGCAGAGTGGATACTCAGACAGCAGCTATTTACCAAAGATGTTTTAGACACTGAATTCTTGCAATTAGGTAATTTTTAAATGATTGAACATTTTTAAAAATGGGGAATAAAACCTTACATAGAATAAAAATGTTTCTGATATGTAGAAATGAGCAGTAATATAATTAAATGTATCATATTTTGGAACGAGAGGATTACAATTAAAGTAAGCAACAACGTTCAAGTGTAATATTCCTCTAAATGTATAATTAAGTGTACTGATGACTCTTCTTTCTTACAAAATATACAACTATTATCAGTGTCGAAAAATGCACTAATCAAAGTGTAAGAGCAACACTGTACAGTCCATCCACCTTTGTTTGTACCTCCGGCTCGTTGCGCTGCCTGTTATGTCCTGCGAGGGGCAGCACTGTTTCTGGGACGCCTGTGTCTGGTTTATACTTTACAGGCGAGGAAGAGAGGTTCTCCCTGCGCTTGCGCAAAGCTGTAGAGGAGTATTGTGATGGCGTTTCTTGGTTCACTCTTGTTTTTGTGGGAAAATAATACTTTAATTTGCCGCAAACATACACTGTACAGTGCATAGCTACAGGTATTTTGGACAGTACATATTTTTAGCGACACATTTCTCTTGTTCTCTTCCGTAAATCCCTTTTCAGCGAGGCTTTTGTTTTGAAAGTTTTGTCTGTCTACGCAGGTGTTTAAAACCACGGAGGGAAAATCTTCATGTTCACCGGCGCCATGTAGCTAAATACTGCCAGTGTCTCTAATGTGTCTCTGTTTCGATTATTTTACTTGAAAACTTGAATGACAACTGTCAAACAGTATCCAAGCTGTGGCGGGATGCAAACATCCCAATCAGACGGAGTTGAAACGTCTCAACAGTCGCTGGTTTTCTTTGACTTGGAGACCACTGGACTGGGTAAGATCACGTGTCCTACGCTGTTTTAAAACTTTATGGTAATTATATAAAGTTTCCATGTTTTGTCAGTCGAACCACAGCATCAGTGCACACTCGTGTATTTATTTTCTAATGGGCATAATTATACCAGCTTTCCCAACAACCCCATTAAAATAACATGAGTTTCACCGTTTTTAATTCACTACAAGTTGAGTGAACGAGTGAAAAAGCACACATTCAAACAACTGTTCTGATCAGTTCACCAACTAAGCGTCAAAGCTTTCTATTACAAACTGGGTTATTTAAAATTATTCAAGGTTTTGACTTGATACTGGGGCACAACGGTTAGGGTTTAGTGATTTAAGGGTTAAAATGTCAATTATGTTAAAAAGAAATATCAGTTCCACCCAGACACAGAGCCCAAAGTGACCCACATTTTAAAGTGATATTAAAGAGAGAAAGCAGAAAAAACAACTCATACATAACTAAACATTTGTGTCAGACCCCTGTGGCAAGGATCACAGGACTTTACCCATGTCCCCTATCCCAAATTGTCACGGATGAATTTTTGGTTAACATAACTGCCTAAAATCATTTCATCAAAGTTTTCACATTTTCAGTTTTAACAATGTATGTATGACCCAACGTATGGAAGATCTTTGAAAAGAAAATTCAAAAAGAACTCCTCTGAAGTGACGCCTCGTATCTACATGCTTGATTTCACCAGGTCAGGGTTGTGAGATCGTCCAGCTGGCTGCAGTGAGCGGAGGCCACTCGCTCAACCTGTACGTCGTCCCTCGGTGTCGGATGCAGCGGGGAGCAGCCAAAGTGACCGGGTTCAGGGTCCGCAGACAGAGATTGTACCTCCATCGCCAGCTTGTCCTCACCAACTCCCTGCGAGAGGTCCTGGTCTCCTTCATAGCTTTCCTTCAAATGCTTGGTCACCCGCTTGTCGTCGGCCACAACAGTCGTCGCTTCGACTGCCCGCTGCTGGCTCGAGCTCTCGGTGAGCTGGGCCTCCGAGCAGAGTTCGACTCGTCCATCTCGGGCTGCGTTGACACTCTACCCCTGGCTCGGGAGGTGCTGAAGGACCGCTGCCTGCCGAGTTTTCGACAGGAGAACCTGGTCAGGGAGCTGCTGGGTGTGAACTACAAGGCCCACGATGCTTTGGAGGATGTGCGGGCGTTACAGGCACTGTATAGTGTGCTTCAGCCCACACCAGAGTTGATCTGCAGGCATAAGTTCACTCTGGACACCATGGATACCAAAACAGCTGCTAAACCTAAAGTGCCCTGTAAGCTACCAGAAGAGCGCCCCCTGTGGGAGCTTTTCAGACAGACAGTGAAGGTCGCACAGAGCAAAGCAGAGGACCATGATGGAGAACTTAATGAATTATACTAGACATTAAAAAATGCTGTAAACAAATGAGACCATTAGCCTGCAGCCTTCATCAGCCGGCATATGGTGCATTTTACACAGTGTGCCACGAGGCAGAGCAGGTACAAACCATCTGCATTCCTTGATGGCACAAAACAAGAGGGCTGCAGTTCTTCCTGTGCAAACATAGCTGCAGCTGTCAGCGAGTCCTCAGATGGTTGACGGGGGAACAAATGAAAAACTGCCTGGAGAAAATCTCTTAAATCATCCTCTGCAGTGAAGGAATATTCCAGGATGAGTCTGTGGAAGCGTTTGAAAGGTGAGGATACGAAGACAACAAATGCACATCTGGAAGTCACACGGTACGACTTCAACCCGATGCAGCACTTAGACGAGGGTGTGATGCGTTTTCCCCTGTTGGTTCTTCTCGGCTACCTGGAATTTCAGATCTGTACGCTTCAGTCTGTCTTTTGATTATTCCCAAAACACGCACTTTAATTTATTGCAGATTGGACACACGAGGGTCTCAGCTGTTTCAGGACGTTCCTCAGACGTTTGTGGGGATTGTAAGAAAGCTGTTTTGCTGCCTATTCACCATTTATTTCAGTAACGACAAGCTTTATCCATGAAGTAAAAAAGTAAAATGATTCAGTGTTTGTGATTTATAAATGGTGAACATGCAGATGATGGTGGACCAGACTTGTGGAAATGTGCCTTTTGTATCTAGTTTGATTGCTGAGAAAAGTCTATGTACTTTTATTGAATTCTCTTCGAGGTTTGGATACAGAATAGTTTTATTGGAGGTAAACAGATCTGGTAATAAAAATATTGTATTTCTACTTTGTCTACTAAATGATATACTTGATTGCCGATTGTGTAGCACAGTTGGAATCCGTATCCTACAATGAATACGTGTTTTTCCATTATCAATATATCTCAGTATATATAGCTAAGTAATATATAAAACATTCAAATGGATGTTTAATACAATAAAGTTCTCTATCATAATATACATCAACATTTAAAACAGTTTTTTATTTGGATTTTGCTTGGAAATTTGAAATATATTACATTATATGAAATGATCATACTAGTTTAGTGTTATCAGGACTTTAACTTTGCAAAGAAATCCTCCAACCAAAGTTATCCAGGTAACTCTGAACCGGCTCTGTGTTTTTACTGTTATTGGACGGTTGAAACAAACGCTACAAACGCAACACATCAAATAAGGAGTTCAGGCAGTGAAGTAACAGAACAAGGCTTTATTAAACCACTTTAACATACACATGTTCTCCACAGTCCCAGGGTAGAACGCTAAACCATGCCCTCACTAGAGAAATACTCCAATACATCGTCTCACACTAATTAAATAAAACAAATAAAGGAAAACGTGGTTTTGCATTTGAAGGACACGAGATTAAAAGTAAAGGAAAAACTCTAAACATGATTTCTGTGCAAAGTCCTCGACGAAAACAAGATCAGTAACAAAGGTGTGATAGTTTAATGAAAAGTTCAAATTCAAAACGAACTTCTGTTTGAAACATTACCCTCTACAACATTATGACGAAATTAAAACAGTTTGAAAATAGTAGGTTTGTTTGTTGACAAAAAAATAACTGGAGGCTCTACAATTTAAGAGATCTTTAATCAAAAAGATGCAGGGATATTAACTATAAACGTCCTATCTCTTCTCTTTCTATCTCTCCATTTGTCCATTATTGGACAATCTTTGCAACAGCAAACGACTAAAGGTTTAGTGCATCTATGATAGGGACACGCTTCGAGATCCACCTACATCGAAAACGTGGTCCGGAAGTAGGTCAAAGCATTACCAGTTCACCTGCAGTCATTCAGAGGAATATTTACTCACTGGTCGGTTGGCAGGCTGACGAGAACATTCATTCTCATTTCAGATAAGCTATAAAAACACCAAGAAAATCCACTTCACGGCTGATTGAATTCAGATTGACCCTGGTATGAACCGCAATATCACGCAGAAGTTTGCACCACACTGAAATAATCTAGTTACAATATTGTACCGACGTGTTGGAAAAGTGGTTCCGTAAAAGATTTGACTGTAGATAAACCGTCATATCGTAACGTACAGGTAAAACCTTATAATACAGAGCTGTTCCAGGGATCCTTTCTCATATAATAACAAAACATGCAAACGTCTGGAAAGTTTGGCTTCAAATACTCAAGAGATACAGACATGTTTGTTCCTATAATACTATAAAACTGAATGCAGCATTTTGGTGTACAACTGTACAATACGTGGACGTGTTAACAGGCCCGGGATCAAACTGTATGAGTACGCAACAAGCAGCAGAAGTGCATCTTCAGTTATACAGAACTTGTCTTAATCAATACGCATTCCTGATTCCCATGTAGTCGTGCTTAATGGGATGGAAATAGTTAATGGCCCTTTTTGCGTGCTCCTGTTTTTATTTTAAATTTTTATGATTGTTCACCACTTTCAGGAGAAGTTTCCGAACCGTAAACATGCGTTAAAAGCAGTAATACTTTTCAGACAGAAGGCCCTCTCCAGTGTTACTGCTGTAAGTCAAACATGCACAGGCATCTCAGTATTAGACTATATACCCTCAACTGTTGATATACTAACAATGAGGCGAATGTTTACTTGTTCAAGCTAAACTTAAAATGATGAAACAGTTTTGAGTGGTCCCCGGGGGAAGACTAACTGCTGACTCAACAGACATGCTCAGTCCTCGACGGGGTGGTGCTGTAGTTGTACAAAGCAGTGAGTGGTGGTGTAGTGCACCAGTGTAAACATATCCCCCACCCTGCTTCAGTGCTGTTTCAATAAATCACTGTTAGTGTGTGTTTTATCTCAGACTGGAAGAGAAGAGCAAACAGCTGTAAGTGTGTTAGGAATAGAGAGGATTTATTTGTTTGAGAAAACAATCTGACCAAAAAGATTATTTCTTAGCTGTTCTGGAGCTTTTGAGCATATCCTGTGATCATCAGCAGAGTGTTTGCCCTGTCGTCATGCGACTTTAAGCTGCAAAACAGCTACTAAATGGACCTTTTCTGGAGGTTGTTTTCTCACCTGCCGTTTCCAAGGTCAAGAATGAACTCTCTTGCAACATTTTATATGATCTTCATTATAAATATTCCTCATCAGGAATCTGACAAGGATCAAGTGGTCTGAACAGCGTCGTATGTGTCCTCTGTCCAGAACCTGTGAAGAATTTGGGATTTGCTCATCCTCTGCTTTTTCTATAAGATGTAATTGTACTACTACAGGTTACAAAATAAAACAGCAGCAATGGATTACTGCTGGACTTTAAAGCTAAAGATGCTGGAGGCGGCTCCGCAGGTTGAGTTTGGGTTGGGGGGGGAGCAGCGGGCACAGACGGGCATCGACACACCCTGTCTGAAAGCCCCTCTAGCAAACTACCTATTAAAAAGTGCACAGCGGTCACTGGGCTCGATCCGATACACGGTGTAAACGTCTCTGAGTCAAACCAGAGGAAAACAAACACAGGTACTATGAGTTTACACACACACACACACACAGCTACAGGAGGCAGCAGGCTCGGAACATGGTCATCCCGGACGGGGAGGCGATGTGCAGGGAGACGCTCTCGTTGGCAGAGATGAACAGGACGCTGCCCCGCCTCAGCGTGATGTCAGAGAGGGCGGCGGCAGAGGTTGCCGTGGCGTTGCCCTCGATGACCAGGAGGATGCTGGCGCTGTCGACCGAAGCAACGGTGTACTGCTTCACCGAGGCTGGGACCTGCCGGCAGCACGGGACAGAACGAGGTGACCGTGTTTCTGTATGCGACTTGTACTTTTACATGAGTTTTCATTTCATGCGACTTTATACCTCTACTACTTTGATCGCCTTTGTTAAGTTTGCAGATTTAAACAAGTAATACAAAATATAAATGATGATATATTATTATAGATTATGCTACCCAGCAGAATATAAAGTAATAGAAATGTGCCCCACCGTTGCAAGCTGCGACATTTAAGTGATGAATACATTAATAACTATATTCCTATAAACCACCTATGCTGTGCTGTTGTGGGTGGGAGTTTTTTCGCGGCTGACGTTTTAACACGTCAGCAGGAATGTTTGCCTGCAAGACAGGTTACAGATTATAACGGTCCAGCTTTACTTTCTTGTCATACAACACTTCTCAAAAAAAACAAAAAGGTGTGAATTTTTGGTGACCAAATTTGTAATTCACCAAATGACTTATTTAAAAACTAATGGTTAAATCATGAAGGAACTATGTCCCACTACTAAATATAAAATACGATGAACTGTTGTTGTTTCGAGATGAATAATAACTCTTGTATCAGTATCTATTTTGGGATACCCCTTCTAAAGTGTAACCACAGGGTTAGCAGAGGTTTCCTACCTGTATCCTCATGACAGTGAAGTCTGGCACCGGGGGGTCGTACAGGGACACGCAGGGGTCTGAAGCGTCCTGGACACATGGGAAGATTTTGGAGCTGGCGGGGGCTGGGCTGTAGCTCAGCATCTCGCACAGCGTGTTAACGTCGATGTATTTCGGTGTCAGGCCGGCCCTCACCGTGTTGTCTGAGCAGGCCATGCACTCGATACAGTCTGGATGGATGGATGAAGAGACAGAAAGGGAAAACACGTTTTAAATAAGCAGAGCGGCCACTCGACTCCCCTCTAAATGGAAAAAGAAATTCAGATCTCTCTCCCTCTTGCAATGTTTGATTCAATCAGCCTGCGATGTTAAATGCATTATGGGAGTTATATAGTCTCCTCCACTTGCCTTATCTACTTTTACAGTTAGTGATTTCCCAGAATGCCTTTTGACAAGCAGTGTGAACCTGCACTCAACTGCGGGATGAATGTGTGTTTGGACAGGAACAGTGGTAGGTTTTTCCAAAGATAAAAGTGAACTCAAAACATCTTATAGCTGCATTGCATCCTGGTCTGTTGAGGCAGACGTTAGTGAAGACACTGCTATCCTTCTCTGTTTTCTGAGCTCAGAGAGCAGCACTTACTATATGTTTCTAAAAGGACTGACAACTAAACTCCATGTTTTATCTCTGAAAAAGTTGTCTTTCAATGTTTTCAATGTCAATTGTTTCAGTACATTAGACTCTAAAAAAGAATGAAACTATATATTTGTGACCTGCTCTTAAAGATGTATGTCTTCAGTAGAAACAAATGGGCTGTCACAGACAGAGTAGGAAAGAAACTAACACATTATACTCATTCTCATTCAACCTGGATACGATCTAGTGCGCTAAATCTCATGAATATAAACAAAAAGCATCATCCCACCCCCGTAAAGGTAAGCGTGGGGCTCGTTGGCTCCCAGGAACATGGCCTGGCCTGGATCCAGGACCATGTGGTTGAGGAAGTAGATGGAGAAGCAGCCGATGTCTCCGGGATACTGGGAGTGGAGGCGGAGCAGCAGGTCACCGTTGCTGCTGGATGTGTCCTTCCCTGCTGCACCTGCACAGGTCACAAACGTCCACGAGTGTGATTAGGTCGGTAAAACTTGTTTTTAAAAACGGTGCCTTTTCTAAATTAGTTTTAAAGCCCCCTGCCTGTAGGATCAGAAAACGTGACATTTTGGCGGCTGCCGGTGGTAGTATCAAAGAAAGACACTGCCAGGCAGAAATGGTGCTACTCTCCCCCCCTCCCTCCCTGACTCCCGGACACTGAGATGAATGGGCTAAAGCAGCACATGCAGCAGACTGCACCATTTTTCAAAGAGGCTATAATCACAGAAAAAATCTACACATGGTGGCTTTAATTCATGAATGTTTTGATACATTACACACTACATTCATTCACGTATTAAGCCTGTACTGCTTAATAAACTTATTTCAGTGTTTTAACTAGCAGCGGTGTTCTAGTGAGGATGCTGGTCCTTACAGCTGTGTTACTTGTGCTTCGGTAAGTACCGCATCTGCATCTGCCTCTCTCTCTTGCTCTCTCCCCCCCCCCCCCTCTCTCTCATCAGATAACAATTTGTCGACAACGATCAAATGAATCGATTGTTTCCACATCCTTAGCAATCCTCTCATGGTCCAATAGACTGCAGCAGAGTGTGCAACGAAGAACAGCACAGGCTAAACCGCTACACACTGACTTACACTTGCTACACTTCCTGACAAAGCAACTAAATAACTGCATTTTGCATTTGCTTTCTGCTGTTGGGAGCTGCGTTAGCCACGTCCCTCAGCCTCCTCACCCTCTTCCGTGACTCTCTTGACCAGCATGTTGAGCTGATCGACGAACACCTTCTTCTCACAGTTCATCATCCTGGTGAAGCATTTCTTCAGCACCTGGCTCGTGTGAACCGCATCTCCCATGCTGCACTGCAGCTCCTCCGCTGCCTCGTTGCCCACCAGAGCACGGAACTCCGGGACAGCTGATGGATGCACACACACACATGCACGAGGTATGCATTTATGAACCTCCCAATCCACTTTATAATATACAGTATATGTACGTCTTTTTGTGCCCAGAGTCCTCTAATGACCCTGTGGGACTCACATTTAAGGAATCCCAGCATCTCCTCCACTGGTCTGAAGCCACAGAGGCCCTGGAAGCGGGTAAGAGCGATGGCCATCTCCGGCTTGTGGTTGTGGTCTGGATAGTGCTCCGGAAACTGAGCGTGGAGACGAGCGGCTAACTCCTGACCAAACCATAACGAACAAAAAAGGGTGGGCAGGGAGTGAGTGGACTAAACTCTGTTCAGTTCAAACACTGGTTATGCAACATGTCGTTTATCCTTAAACAATGCAAACATGTTAAATACAGTATTTCTAACCATATATCTAGATTTGTGTATGGCACTCAACAATTAGTGCCAATTACTGGTAACAAACAGATTCGGACTCATTTCCTTAGTATGAATGTCTACCGTTGGTAGGAAGTCACTACAGTTTGTGAGTATATAACAACCAATACTTAAATACTAACGATACTTAGTCTCATACCTGTGTTTATTCCGAGGATATTGATGGTAGAGTGACACTGTAGGTGATTTATGTCTTACAGCTCTTGTATGCATTTAAAACATCCACACTAAACTATTTCCCACTGCAGAGTAATGAGTAATCTTTTGCAGAACACTGTTTGTGTACTCACTCTGTTGGGGTGGGCCTGTATGGACAGGGCTGTTTTGACAGAGAGGACTTTGAAGAGGAAGGGCAGCTGACCCTGGAAGGTGTCTTTGACCTTGGAGCCCAGGCAGGCAGGGAAGTGGGCGATCCACTGGCCCAGCGTGGTCTGTGCGATCCTGTTGTCTTTAATCTGGGCATCACCTTTTGGGTGAGCACCCATCCACAGCTGGAGGACACAGCAGAGATACTTTAACATGACGTTCAGGTGAATTGGTCAAGTCCAGTATTGAAATGTCAAAATATTGGAATCTCAAAGTACTAATACCATCATGAGTATTTTGAGTATTAGTGGATTAAGGCAGAAGTGGATTTGTGACCAGAAGGTTGATGGGTCAAAACTGTGAAAAATGAAACTTCCTCAACATTAACCAACAAGTAAAAGTGTAATTAATACCAGAATTATTAAAACTTGAAAAAAGTAGACATGGCAGATGTGTTTATTCCCGCCTTTATCCTCTGTTAACTGGCTTCTTAATGGAGTCCCAGTTGTACGCAGGCCCTCTGAGGGAAAGGCCTGGCACCACACATTTACATTTAATCAATTTATCTAATGCTGTAATCCAAAGTGATTTATAGTCAGTGAGAAGGGAGAAATCCGAACCCTCTCACTCAGTGTAAATCACTCTGGATAAGAGGTTTACTCTAAAGCTTTAAATGTAAATGAAGGATTCTGTTTCTCAAGGACAAACATTTGTTTGTGGACAAACACTAACTGCAGCGGTGAGGCTCAAACCTGAAACCTTTTCGCTACAGGGCGGTCTCTCGAACCGGTGTCCTGGGTCCTGAGCTGCCACCCATGTGACAGTCTCAGTACAATTCAAATAACACGCAGTCATTGATTACTTTCTTTTTTTTATAATCAGTAAAAACAGATGACTTTCAGTGTTGGTCCACTGTATTCACTTATTGCTGCATTTTCAGTAAATACTGACGTGTTGCAAAACAATGCACGGATGCGTTTTAAACTTGTTATCATTGCTAGATTATGTCTATTTCCCCGTCAATAAAACACTGGAATGCAACTGGACAAAGGCCTAACATTAACGGTAATAATAGAACATGCAATCGTTAGGCTAAACAATAAGTCACGTAGTGTAATGTAGGATTAAACATCCATGCTGCCCTCTGCCTACACGCATGAAAGCTCATTTGAACAATGGCATGCGACATTATCGTGGCTTGCGGCTCGTGAAAATGTCACCGCTGCCATAACCTGAACTGATGACCTTCATGGCAAACTCTTCAGAGCTGCGGTAGCTAAATAAAGAAAGCCTTATGAAAGGCATGAAGAGAACAAGGCTATCTGCCAAGACGCAGAGGAACAGCACGGTGCATCTTTGTACTGAGGCAAAGACTGAACACAGTCAGACTTCTAAATCTTACATGTTTAACTTTCACAGATAGTTCTGGTGAAACTCTGACCCATTATTTTAAAACAGCTCACCCATCAACACTGTACAGCTTGATATAACTTATAAAGACGACACATATCATTTCTGACTTGATCCCTTAAACACATGTTCATACATTTGATATATTCAGTAACCTCCAGCAGATACAACACTGTACACCCTCGTCTCTGCGTCCACTGACCATTCTAGTGAATTGAACCAGTACCTTTTCCAGTAAGAAACGTACCTCTGCATAGGGCTTGCCATCCTCTATGACAGCTAGCGGGTCTCCACCAACCACTAGTTTGGCCACCTCGCTGTCCTGCCCGATCTTCCCCCACGCATAGTTTTGCACGGCGCAGGTCAGTGGAAACACTGAGGAGGAACCAAATTAAGTGTGTAAATTCGTAAAATCAAATAAGTGAATACAGAGCTGAATCCAGTCTATTCCAGGGGCCTCCTATTCTTTTAAAAATGTAAATAAAATGTTCTACAGGTGTACATAAGTTGGTATCTTTGTCTGAGTCTGTGTTCATCACTGATTGTCGGCATGTTATCAGTGGTGGAACGTAACTTTTACATTTACTCAAGTACTTACAGCTGAAGCTAATAAATCAATTGACAGAAAATAAAATGTTTTTGATAATTGTCAAATTAAAATGTTTGCAAAAACATTTCAAGGTTCCAGCTTCTCAAATGTGATGATTTATTGCTTTCCCTTTTAATACTATTAATTAATTTAATATTTTCGATGTTTGGACTGCTTGTTGGACAGAACAAGGGTTACTGTGACAGCATTCATTAATTTATCCATAATAAAGATAATATTTAGTTACAGTACTATACAAAATTTACTCTGCCTCAAACTATAACAGTAAAATCCTGCATGCATTTATAAATGAATGCATGAATAAAAATATAATATAATAACTACTTACTACTATAACAGTCACAGGAGAAATTTTTTCCTGCATGTATTACTTTGACTTTTAATAATTTAAGTACATTTTCCTGATTATACGTACTTTACTTGTAACAGAGTGTTTTTATAGTGTAGTATTAGTACTTTTACTTAAGTAAAGGATCTGAATACTTCCTCTACCACTGCCTGTTACATTATCACATTGTTACACCATAACTACACGGCCGGCTATGTAGTTTAATAAGGCGTGGCATGTTTTGACAGGGAGAAATAATCAAACACAGCCTTTGTAAATATATGCCCTCATTATAAAAACAGTGGAACAGGGGAAGCAGATTCCGCCGGGGACACATTGTTGGGCAGAGCACCGTCCAGCTGACGGTGCAACGTTCACTGACAGTGCAACGTTCACTGACAGGAACACACTCAGTAAGCAGGTTTACATTTGCGAGTCTGTTCGCCAGCTTGAATACAAAAGTGCACTTCGCGTATGGCTGTAGACATTTTATATGGTGCTTTAAAAATGCCAAGCTAGTTACATGTTATTTCACTTTAGTGCTAACAGCGCTGCTTTAACAAAGTATCTGCTCCCCGTTAAACGCAACAAAACGGCGGCTTAAAGCAACGATGTGGATGCTCAACAACAACGAGCTTTTTGTCTTCAGTCTCGTCGTGTCTATAACGTGTATTGGGTGTCGTGCAATGTAACCAAATCGTACCATTGTCTAGCTTAATGTGTATCGACGGAACACATGATTTTAAACAGTTAAAAGGAGGAGAAATAATCACTCACCTCTCACTTCCTCCATGGCTGCGACGTCGGCTGTCAGGACGTTGGTGACGTCGTGACGTCTTCTTTCTTTGGTGGCGAGATCAGATCATTTACTTAATTAAAAGTACTAATACAACAATGTGGAAAAGAGATTCACTACAAGTAATAGTCCTGCATGCAGTAACCCTCCCCGTGACTGTTATACTCTTATAGATTATATAAGTATTATTCATATATTAATGTAAAAGCAATATTTTACTGTTGTAGATAGTTTATATGGAGGTAATGTTAAACTTTTTTTAATAGGACAACCGATTTCTAAAACCCTACCTCTTCACCATGAATGTGTTTTCATTCATTTGATCTGCCCCTCTGTGTAAAGCGTCCTTGCATCTCCTAAAAGGTGCTATATAAATGCAAGCTATTATTATTATTATTGTTATTATCATTATTATGATTATTATTATTATTAAGTACCCAATCGATGCATTTGATGCAAGAGGTTGCGAAATCCTTACTTTTATTCCTACAAGTAAAGTGAAAAACACTGCATCCTACACTTCCCATAATGCAACTCAATTGCATCTTTCATTACACCTTTGCCCACCTGTTAAATGCTCAGATTTGACAGAAGGTAGTCTTCTGTCAAATATGTATAGTCTCAAGCCTAAGCCTAAAGCTCCCGCCATGCAGAGCTAACTGTTACAGATATAGAGATAATACGACTCTTATAATGGGCCGAGTAACAAAAGTACTGTTGGTGACTTTAATGTAACTGAATACAAACATATTTTTGGCTATTCAATTTTTAAATAAACATCAATGTGTTTTGTGAAACATAACTACCACCATTTACAAAATATCAGTCCCTACTGTCGCTTAGCAACCACTTTGAGGAGCACATATATGGTGGAGCCATCCATTACAATAAATTGTAAAGAAGCAGTTTTTATACATGAACTCTTTACATTAACGTCGCATTATTATATCCACATATATATAATCAACAGGTGGCGTGCTTCGCTTCGCTTTGTTTTACGTCAACTGACACTTACACGTCATTGTCCAGCTGTTTCAGTGCGCCTGCGCTGTAAACTTCATTCGAGGAAGTGATAGCAGAGGCAACTCAAACGACAGAGGAGAGTTTACTGTTAATTCCCCGTTTCGGAGAGACAAAACATCTCGCAGCGTTCTCAAAATGTCGGGATTTGATAGCAACCCGTTCGCAGAGCCTTCCAACGACAACCCTTTTAATGTAAGTGTGTGGTTTTAGATGTTGTTAAGTAGCTGCTACGGTACAATCGAGCTTGGTTGCTGACATATCATTCGTTAAAAGGTAGCCAGCACGCCAGGAAACTTGTTGGGTGGATGTCGGGGAGGGATCCACCGCTGCTCTCTTGAAAACCATTTGGCAAAAATAGCACGATTGACAACCCGTCAACCAATCAGCGGACAGTGTTTGAAAAGAGGGCGTGGTGTTCTGCTAGCTTAGTTGCAGGAAGTTCAACTGTAGCCAGCTAGGAAAGTGTGTCAGACCCTTTTAGCTACATTACTACGGTCACTGTTCAATCTGACAGAGATTTCTATCATTGAGTAGATTTTCTAATATGTTGGAAGTGATTTGATATTATTTTGGAGTCCTGCTGTCACCTACATTACCCAAAGACCCTTACTTTACCTCCATTGGTTGGTTTACTATTTGAAAACCTGGAAGTCTTTTCAATATATAAAAAGCTTTGTACCTTCATTGTGTTTGTGTCCTAAAATGTATTCAATAAGGATAGCTTTTCTGTGAACACGGGCCAGTGTTCAGTTAATATTGTTCAGTGTTCAAAGGTAGGCCACCTGACTGTCTTGTTGTTTCCATGTTAAAGTGGCAGAACTACAGATGGAGGTGTTTCTTTGTGACGTGAAAGTGGAGTGGTTTTACTATTTTGAAATTCACTTCATCCATGGGATGTATTGATATTCAGAACAAGGATGCCTTGGAGACTTTCCTAATTTGAGACAAGTTGCATGCAGTTTATTATTGCATACATTGTGTCAACATGGTTCTTTAAAGGGGCACCCCAGTGAATACATATTGCATGTTCATAAAGATTGGGGACTAGCGAGAAACACATTAAAAGAATTGTCAAGATACTGACTGAAGTCAAACTCCAGTAATGTTGGAGCCTACATGTCCCATAATGCATGCTGTGATAACCGTTGCAATGTATTGACCTTTTTTACCTGGTAAATTCCCACTTATTTCAACAAAATCTGAAATTTTATTTTTCATTAATGTCATTATTATTACACACACTATGTAGGTTGAATCTTATTGCTTTCGTTTTTTTCTACAACAAGAAAACCTCTGGAGTCTGTCAGGAATCCCAGCACCTTGCATGTGTATTCTTTCTCAAGGATATGACCCATGTTTACTCTTTGTAGCTGTAAAGCCATACACACATCAGCCTGATTTTCTGTGCCAGTCATGCAGCTGTATATAGTTTTCTCCATCTTTTCTTTCTTATTATGTAGCTGAAGTTGAAAATGTACAAGAAAAGAAATAGGTCAACAGGCACAGCTTCCTCTCTATTACTGGGCTTGATAGGAGTGATAGAAGCATGACTTTTTGGTCACAAGGACCTTTTGCAGAAATATGGGAAGGTGTTGACATGCAACATAAAGAGTGAATTGAATTTGAACACATTTTGGGCAGTTTATAATATTCGACTTTGCCCACTGAGGTACTCAGATACCCAGATTACATTGCCTTTGAACATTGTACAAGATAAGCTCTAATCTAGGTTGTAGCACCACATTAGTTCTGTATTCTATAATATTTCCTGCTTATATCCGTTTAACACACTTGCTGTTATGTAGATGTAGATGAATTCATCTTGTTGCAGAAACACAGTTGACATGGTTAAAAAAAAAGATTCCAAGGGCATCCAGGCTGCACACGCATACATAACATATTAGATGGTAAATGACTCTGTTTACACTATATCAACATTCAGAATCTGTGAAAAGTCTTTTTGTGGTTTCAGTGACATTACATAACACTTTTACAGTAGTGCAGAGTCACACTTTATTATATCAGGTGCACAATGGCCATGACGTCAGTGGAGACCACTGTTTGTTTGATGGGTGTGGAAGTGCCTGAATAAATACCCTAGCAGCTGGAATATGTTGTCTATGCCATACTGTATGAAGCAGTTCTCTTCATACAAGCCTGCAGTCTTCGCCAACATTAAAATAGTTGATATGTTGCCAGCTTTTGAAAGAATTTCAGGAGGGCAACATTGGGGAAAACATTTTTTTAAATGTGCACACTTTGTGACAATGTGCTTTTATGGCTATGTGAATCTAAAAATGGCTAGCACTGTAGGGCTAACAATACAATATGCAATGTAGAGAGTGACTTCAGTCTATTAAGCAGCAATAATATCCAGTTGCTGTTACGAAATGGGTACAACAACCACTCCTAGGCAATCAAGCGTTATCACAGGTAAGTCCTGTTTCCTGGTAGACTTTAAGGTCAGAATATCATGCAGATTTTTCCCACTCTTTTAGGTTAGAAGAAGCAACATTTTCAGACCTGACCAATATAGCACTTCATCTCTATCATTCTATCATCTCCACACCCCTTTGCTGTTATTGTGAACATTGCGTTGTCTTGTTTTGGCTTGTCCCAGCTTAGTCTTTATTTCAGAGAGGCTTAGTATTTGTGCTGAAAGCTTTCTTCACTCGTTGCTGTCTGTGCTGTGTCATCAAAACACACAAGCAGTCTCTCACTTGCGACTTAGCAGATTTGTTTTCCCCTGCTGTTACACTCTGGTACAATACACATTTTGCATAATACGCTGTTTTGAATGTGTCCATGTGAAGATCAGCAAAGAGTTCTTAAAAGCCGTCAGCTGCCATTTAAACTTTTGAAAGAAGATGTCTTTACCAAATGTATATAGAGAGCTGCAACGATTAATTGATGAATCGATTAATCAATTAGTCTATCGAGAGAAAATGAATCGCCAACAATTTTGCTGGTTGTTGTTGTCATTTATGATGGTAAAGGAAGAGTCTTTGGGTTTTGGACTGTTTGTTGGACGTCACGTTGAGCTCTGGGAAATTGTGTATTTTCACAGTTTTTTAAATGATGACAATGAAAATAATCGTCAGCTGCAGACCAAGTCTAAAAGAATGTAATTAGATGTAGTTTTTAAACCGTTAAACTGTTTGTCGAACAAGTCCCGAAAGTGTTGAGGAGTGAAAGTGCTCAGTTTCCTGCTGGGAATGTTTGCAGGTGTGTCATGGCTCATGAGCAGAGAAGTAATAGTGAGTTACGTCGCACTCCTAATCACATGGCCAGGGAGTGATGTGTGGGGTTATCATGTGAGGTTCTTTCCTCATACAGTTCAAAGGAGAAATGAACACGGATTCTAAAAGTTGTCACTGTGGCGCAGCTTTGTCTTAATGTTTGTTTTATTGTATAGCAATCTCACCAAAGTCCTACAATACCCACAATCCACTCTGCTGCCTTTACCATTAAAACAACGGATGACACAATGATTATTTATATTATCAATTGATGAATTGGTTTTGTCCATGAAAAGGAAAAGAAATATTGAAAAATGACGGTTCTACTTTCCCACAGCCCAAAGTGATGTATTCAAATTACTTATTTTATTCAACCAACATCCCAAAACCTAAAGTATTCAGGTATGGTGAATAAAAGCAGCCAATAGTCACATTTGAAAAGCTGATCTTATTAATCAATCAGTTGTAGCTCAGGCATCATAAAATAAAATGCTGTGTATTTTACATCGTTTAAGCCATAAGAAAGGCTCCACTCTCTGGTATGTTTGTATTCCAGACTGTGATTATCAGGGTGTTTGAAAAATTCTCAGAGGAGCTTCGTACTCCCTGGTGCTCGGGGAACATCAAAGGCTCTGTGGTCTCTACCACAACATACTCTGTAAGACAAATGCATTCTCTGCATGGCTGCAAATCTACAACTAGCATGATCCCTTGTTAACAAAACGGCAGGGTAACAAACCATTTGTATCTGTACCATTTGTGATCTGTAAATCATTTTCTCAATTAGTGGATTCATTGTTTAGTCTAAATGATCGTCACAAAGAGTTAATGTTTTCAAATGTCTTGAACACTCAATTTACGATGATGTATGTCGCATCCAGTGAATTATTTTTATATCATTTGACACATTGCGTTAGATGGTGGTTTTCAGCTGGTTTCCTGATTTTTTTGAACTGCAAAATTGTGTTAAAAATCCAGGGATCCAGTGCTTTTGATTTATTCTTGGGAAGTTGTTGTAAAGTCTGTGGAATTCATCAGATTATTCATCGGCCTTGCAGAATCTGC
>JAVQJD010060335.1:0-38714 GCA_036023655.1 Nannoperca australis | reverse complement strand
ACATGATTTGACTGATTATCATTTTCACATCAGTAAGATTTATATTTTTTTGTGGGATGAGTGTGTGTTTGGGGAGGGAAGAGTGGGGGAGGGGGGAGGGGGGGGGGCTGTCACTCATTTTTAAGAGGACAAGCACCGCTGAAGTGTGAAAAGAAAATCGCCTCTAATTCAAGTGGTCGCGTCCGAGCGCAAAAAGTCCCGAATATCACCCATCTAGTTAGAGATTTATCTCCAGTGTTTCCCCCTAAAACCACACTCTCGTTATCTCCAGTCCGTCTGAAATGGAGACTGATGGGAGAATGCACAAGTTCTCTATCTGATCCTTTTTCCCCCTATGATTTCTATTTAAAAAATAATCGCTATATTAAAAAGAAATTAGAATAAATTGCCACCAGGTTTAATTTAAAGGCTAACTGTGCATATTTAGATTCTACTCCAACATGTCGACGCTGTATTCTTAAGACAGAACCTTATTTTCGTTTCTATATTTATCAAAATACCACCGAATAAATGAGGGAGGGCGCGTTTGTAAAAAAATATTAATAAATAAATAAAGGCCAGTGAAGAGCCATCACAGGGGACTTCCTGCACGCGCGTTCATTCCTTCCTCCATTGTCTGAGAAAAATACTATCATAAATGATAAATAGATAATGGAGCTGTCTCCTGCAGACACGTTCATCAGCGGCAAATGGGAGCTGGCGCGGAGCACCGCGGAGAATTAAGGCGAAAGAGTTTGCAACATTCCTGCAGGGGATAAGTTGTTGACAATTAAAGAACACACACACACACACACACACACGCGGGTGGGGTGGTGTGTGTGTGTGTGTGTGTGTGTGTGTGTGGGGGGGGTTCTTGTGACCAACCAAACAAGGCCGGCTCGATTCTCGGACGCTGCATCAGGTGTCGCTGCCATTCGAACGTCGTTTTGCCACCAAGATTCCGACTAAATGAATCAGAGAAGGGAATTTGTGCACGTGAAATCCCACCACACCTTGCTATGAGGTGGTTTGTAGCCTTCACCTGTTGTGTGACTTCCAGTGTGACTTCAAAAATCAAAGAAGACGTGGATGTGTGTGGCATCGTGTACCTTCAATCTATTTGACTTTACAAGCTGGGTGCAAAGCTGAACTATTTCCTAAATGAAGGCTAAATAGTGTATTTTGACGGGGGGATCCACCCCACGAAGACAAAATCAACTGTGATTCACTTAAAGCAATAAACAACACAATAAAAAGAAAACTGAAAGACAATCCTAAAAAAAAAAACATGGAATCTGTGTCCAGATGAAGTTTTTGCTTCTCAGTCGATTATCTTTCCGGAGTTTGGATTGTGCAGATCAACCCTGCCTTTTATTTAAAATACAAAACAAACAAAAAAAATAAAAGAAGAAGCAGCCAGTCCCCTCTTAAAGAAAGCCTTTTCGGTGGTGCTATAATAAACCATTTTCCCTGGGCTTTATTGATCAGTCACTCTGAGCTAATGTAATTATCCTCATCAATAGGGGGACTGCAGGGAGAATCATTATGCGGTTGACATTGATAAATGATCAGCCAAATGCGGTCCTTTTCTCCCAGGGACCCCCGCCTCTGACCCGCTCACACAGGCCTACATAACGTAGTCATAGAAACACCTTATGGCAAGAGGAGAGAAAACTGCTGAAACACACAAAAAAAGAAACAAAAAAAAAGAAAGAAAGAAACGAGGGCAGCACACATACACATACACACACACACACACACACACACTCACGGTTCTACACAAAACCTAAAAACTGTCCCCCAGAGCAAGCCATTTTGGAGAGAGCCAGCTGCAAAGCGAAGGACACTCCGCCCCTGCGTGCGCGTCCATTTTTATGACCACTATCCAAATCAGCAATTTGCAAGAAAAACAACGCAGAAAGAAAACTTTTTGTTGTTGTTTTTAACGTGTTTCTCCCTTGCTGCCGGCTGATGCACTTGTGTATCTAAAAATACACACTTGCGGTCCTCTCTCTCAGATCATACACCCCACTTTACCAGGGGCTCTGCAGAGAGAAAGAGCCAATAACGTAAGCATTATTAACATGTTGCCTCTGCGGCGCACGCGCCCACGCGCGCGCACATAGTGTTTCTGGCGGGGAAACTATGCGTGTGGACTTTTAATATTGTTGCACGGCGCGAAGTGAGTGTCTTCCAGAGGACCGGGCTGCATTGTGCAGCAGTGCAGAGGGAATATATTCCTTATTTTATTCCTGCAGCAGCAGCCCGGACTGGCTTTGACAGGGAGGAGATGAAGGGGAGGAGTTGTTTAGCTCGGCTGGATCATCCATCATCCCTGTCACACCGAATCGGCAAAAGGAAAGCAGCAGAGGCAATCTACCTTCTGTCTCATCGGGGAGGGGGGGGGCAGGAAAGGGAGGAGGGGAAAGCGAAAAGAAAAAGAAAAAAAACTATTAATATTAAAATCCTCTCCATCCACAGTAATCCTCACGTTTTCTCTCTTTTTCATCTGATAATCTCCGCACAAAACGGAGGGCTTCTTCCTTCCGCTTTATCCACAGAATAATAGAGCACAAGAAAAACAAAAAAAAACTAAAAGGGGGACTTTTAGGTTTTGAATAGCAGAGAGAAGAGGGTGCATCATTAACTAGACTCTGGTGTAAAAAACCAATAAATATCTACATTTGTTTTTCTACCTGGTTAAGGCCTAATATCCCTCCGCGTGTGGAGAGAACCAGGCACAGATGAACTGTGCAGGGTTTATGTCCGGCACCTCAAGAAAAACAACCTGCGAAACATTCTAACCGATTGTTTAAATAACCCAAAAGGAAATAATGTTGAGGATGACATTTTTGAGTAAACATAATAATAAACTGATGATATTGGTTTTAAGATTGAAAAAAAAAGTCTTTCCATGTGGGGGACTGGAAATACAATGTTGAAGTGATTTAAATCATAAATGTGTGTCATTGTGATTTTTATTGCTTTCTGTTTGTTTGTTTGTTTGTTTGTTTTTTATAACAGGAACATACAAAAACCAGAAGCTAAATAAATACATTATTAGGCCTACAGAGCTGCTGGACAAACAAATCTGTGTTTGCAAACATGTTAAGAATTAATAATAATTTACTATAAGTTTAGATTAATTACAAATTAATAAACACAATAAATAAATAAAGTACCAGCTAATATTTAGGCCAACATTAGAATTTTTTCAACCCAAATATATATATACTTTCAGAAGGACACGTGAGTATAATAAAATGAAAGAGCTGAATTTATAAAACGAAAATCCCCGCCAGGCCAGTTGGTTTTCGTGCACTAAATACATATAATATCATTTACATGCATTATATTATTGTTTTTATTTTTACTATTATTAGTTATTATTATAGTCTGTGCCACGTGTTGTATTTGTTGATTCACACATTAGTCAGTGATTGAAAGAAAAAATTAAAAGACAACAAGAAATTAGGGGGAAAAAAAATTTGGGCCTTGAATCCGACACAGGACCTGTTTAAACTTCTTTATGAAGGGCAGAAAATATTTCAGCCGAAGTGATGTTGTCATTTCTGGTTTAAGGCTATGACTTGGATGGCCGCGGGAAAACACAGGCAAAGAGACCGAGAAGGGAGAGGACATAGCCCATCAAAGCCCATCTGTGTGGTGCTGGACGGCGGTGCCACATTCGGCCGACAGGCGGCACTGTAAAACGGTAGAAATGAGCAGAGCACACACAGAGAGGGCCAGCCATGATTCTCTCTGCAGGAGCAATTACACTGGGGACAAGTCCTTGTTCTATTGTTTGAACGCCAGAGAAAGAGTGAAGGGTGAATCCATCTAAACTAAATGAACTTCTTTTTTTTTTTTTTTTTTCAAATGAAGGTTTCCCTACCCTTTTTTTACCTGGAAGAAATATCAAAAATATTATTTGATCTACATTTTACTAATTTGCATTTTTCTGTAAACAGTAAATTGTTGTATTTTAAAGAAAATTAAATGTAAGATAAATGTTGTTTGGAAAATATATATATATATTTTTTTATTTTTTATTCTGCCATTTTTGTCCATTATGTTGAAGAACTGGAGGCCACCATCAACCTTTTTTTTTTTAGCACCACATCACTGCTGACAGTTTATCTTTTGATCTAAAACTAAGATGGGTTGGTGGTGGATTAGCTGTGTAATTTGCACCCTTCATTTGCATTTGACAGTAATTTATAATTTCGAGGGGCATATTTGTGTGCCTAAATAAATTGCCACGGCAAGATATATTTCAACCATAATTTGTTATTGTCATTTTAAGAGGGCATTCAATAACCAAATGGGCAGTTTGGTGAAAAACAGGCTATTGCAAATAGAGTGCTAAAAAATGTGGGAACATGAAAAATGAAGACCTTGTTGACGGGCAACAATGTATCCAAAACACGTTTTCTGAATAACACTAGTAAACCAATTAATCGCATTACTGTTAACATGATAATGTGGATAAAGACTATAACACAGTTAATCACACAAAAATCTAACAAAAATCAAAAATGAAATATTTATTACAGCATTTGTGACTGAACACCTTTTAAACATTACGTCACAGTCCTCATACAAGTATTTAATGTATTTTTGACAAAGCTTAAGGGAGACGGCATCTTATCATCTAGTGAGGAACACGTGCTGAAAAAGGAAGGAATTCATGGACATACAATATCAATGCCACAGCAGATCTGAAACTAGCAAAAACATTCTTTTTCAATTGAGGTAAACACATAGAATATCTAACATGAAACAATTAATAGACTGAACTCTGTACGAAGTTTGTTACAATATTCTCTCAGCTTTTACCCCCCCCCAAAAAAAGCATTGAGTTCATAATTTAAGTTTTTTTTTTTTCTTTTTTTTTTTTTGTTATAGGTTTTTTGGTGCATCAACCATCAAATGCTTCTCCAGTGCCACAGAATCAACATTTGTGTCGGTATTGTCCTTATGGCAAGAATGTTGATCCGCAGATAAAGAAGCGCTGTAGGATGTTGCTTTTCCACTATTAAGCTTCCTTCAATAGGCTCTTACCAATGAGAGTCCAGGGTACAAAAAAAAAAAAATTTAAAATAAAAATGTAAAAAACCAACACAATCCAGTGCTTGGGCAATTCAAACAAAGAACTTTTTTCCTTTAAAACCTACAGGGCAACATTCATTCATGAACCAAAAAAAGAGGGGCATGACAAATGTTCAAACTGAATCTTCTGGAGAGATCCGGTGTCATTTAGCAGCCTTTTCCCATCATGCCCTGTTCTTATGGGGGACAGGACCTGATTGCCCTGGGTGGTTTGGTGCCTTTTTGAGATGTTCCATCTTCTTATTGTTTTTTTTTTTCTTTTATAGTGCTGTGCTGCGAGACAGTTTCTCCTCCAGGAAGGAGCACACACAGTGTGAGAGAGAAAAGGTTAACCTTTAATTCTAAAACTAGCTCAGGAAACATAAACCATGTGATCAACAAAAAATGCACAAGTTTTAACTTATTTATCTATACTTTTTATACTACAGTAGTTATAACTCTTGGAGTCTTTCTGTTGTTTCTTTTTTTTTTTTTTTTTATCTTCCAGAGTGATTTTATTTTAGAAGCGTTTGAGCGCGTCACATGAAAGTGTACTGAACATGTTTATGATGGTGTGTGAGTGAGAGTGCGAAAAGTGTGTGTTTTTTGAGTGTGTGCGTCTGTCCGTTCTTTGCACACGTGTACGTCAAAACATCCTCTGTTGATCTTTACCAAAAGCCCAAGACTTTACAAAGTGTTCTTGTCAGCTTGGTCCTCCGTTTGGATGAAAGTAACAAAATTGACAAGTCTAAAAAAAAAAAAAAGATTTATCACAGCTCATCTGGAATTCTTTCTTTAGTGTCAAATTCTGGTCAAAAGGGTTCGCTTTTTATTCTTAAAAATAGTCTCAAAATAGGATTTATTGTGGGCTGCTGCTTTCTTTCTTTTTTTTTTTTTTCAAACTGTTTTCTTCTAGTAGCTGCTGTTGTCGTGGTAGCAAAGTTCCCTTATACTATTGGGCATGGATGTCCAGGCCTTGTCCTCCAGTACTCGGGTCAATGGGAGTGAGCAAAGGGGGTCTCTGTGCAGGCATGGCCATTCCTGGGTGCGACGAGGGTCCTCCATGCATCAGCATGGCGTGGTGGGGGTGGTGGTGAGGATGGTGGGCGTGGGGGTGGTCGGGCAGGTACGCATGGAGAGGGGGTCCGTGTCGGAGCTGAGAGGGGTGAGAGGTCATCTGATGAGGGCTGGTGTAAGTATGCGGGGCCATGCTCATGCCCATAGGACCGCTCTGAGGTACGTACTCCCCTGGCATGCCTGGCAGACCTGACAGAGAGAAAGAAAGACAGTAATGAATTTACAGTCAATAAAACTATTTTCTCACTGCAGCTTTGCCATGCTGCTTCTTCATTAACAACCCCTTAATTCAATTTAAAAACAACTTCAACAGCAAAGAGCACGGTGCTTTTTAGCTTTCAAACAAGCAAAGACAGACATTATTGGGCTAATTTAGGCTATGGTGAGTGGATTACAATGCCCAGTAGCGTTGTGGTCAGGTCTCAGGTTGGAAAATGATCCTCAGTCATCCACAGACACTGAAGTCTTGGAGGATGTGAGGAAAACCAAGCAGCCGCACTGATGTGGAGAAGTGCTAATACTTTTACAAGCGGAACAGTCAATTCCCCAGCTGACTTTAGTGACAAACCGAACAGGCATTCTCTCATGGGGACGTGTCTCTGTGAACATATTGGATTTAGAATCCCTTAAAGAAGTTATTAAATAATTTAGGACTCAGTTCGCTGTATCACCAAGACAGCGAGCATTACAGGCTTGGTCCTGTCCCTGAATGAAAGCATTTTATGCAAACCCTAAATGCATGGAGCGTGGGTTTTGGAAGTAGAAAGGGAGCAGGAAACAGCAGCAAGACAGAGTACCAAAGATAAAAGGAAGTAAAAAGAAAGGAAGAGCAGGTGGGGTGTATTGATGTTCCTTAAGATGGACTTCACTTCATACGTGTGGAAAACACAGCATGTTGGCATCTCTCATACTGTGACAGGACCCGGGACACGTAGCTGGCTCAGCAGTGCCACTGGTTAGCTTTTCACACGGCTGTTTGTTGTAATCAGAAAGAAAAAAAAAAGTCAGATGTGGGGGGGTTGTCCCGGGAGCCAGGGACTGGAGTATGGGAACATGACTGGTCTAGAGGCCTGGACCTTGGGGAGAGACAAGAGAGAGCAGGGGGTCCCCGCTGGAGCCAGGGGGCCTGGGTCTGGGATTGGGTCTGGACCGACCTGCTTTGTAATGTGAACCCCTGGGGGATTAGAAGCTGTAATAGGAGGGGAGAGGTCGCTGCAAGGTCACTAGGCATGCTCACTCTCTGCATTCCTCCACCTTAGTACACTGCAATTAAGAAATTACACTGGAGGGCCCCGGTGAGGGGACGAGGAGGAGGAGGACAGAAAGGAGAGAGGAAAAAAATGGACAGCAAAGGCCAAGATTAATGACCAATCCCATTGGTTGAAAGCTGTGCCATTTTCCAATACTACCCTTCCATGTCAGTTCATTTGAAATGCACATGTTTGTCAGAGCAGGTCTCTTAAAACCTCACTACCGGGGTCATAAAATAAATAAATCATTCAGGGTGTTGGGGTATGATGGGTGCCCTCACCTCCCTATAACCCAGAGCCGTTCCTGTTAAAAGGCCCAGCAGATGTTTTTGACACTGTAAGCTGGTAATCTCCAGTCTTGTAAGCTGCAGTCATTCCGTTAAGTAGATCTGAGACCCCCCCCTCCTTTATTAACAAGAGTGGTAAAACCATCTGAAGACAATAACCGAGGACAGACTGGGCACCTCTCTCTCTGTCTCTCTCTCTCTCTCTTTCTCTATGCATGCATGCATGCCTGCCTCCCTTGCTGGCTGTGCTGTGCTTCTGTTATGGCACAGCAGTCCTGCTCAATGGCTGGTCATAATTAAGTACCAAATATACCATATTGTGTGGCTGTGTAATCAAATCAAGAGAGGATAATATTCCTCTGTATTAAGCTATTAATGTAATTGGTCATGAAGCATAAAGTATGTTACGTAATTAAATAGTCTCAAAATTATATAGCCCTATATTAAGAATTAGCCAACCTGCGCAAATGTTGTCTCTGTGTGGCTGTTTTAGGGAACATTGCTTCCTGATTTTTTTTTTTTCTGCTGCCATTAGCAAAGACAGGAGGGAAAGAGAGAAAACGAGCGAGAGACAGAGAGAAACAGAGGGAGAGAGAGAGGAAGCAAGGACTATAGGGGTGAAATGATCTCTGTCGGCAGAATTGCCGCTGTGACCCTTTGGAAAATCCAGGCTCCATTTACATATAAAGGGTTCTTTTAATGAAGGTAAGTGTTATTATATTGTGCCTCATTGGGTATGGGGAGTTTAGGTGTTAAAATAAAATCTCTTCTGCCCTGCCGCCTTTGGGATGTGATATGTCTTGATTTTTCAAATGTCAGCACTGTGGCACTAGCAGGAGGTGGAATGGCTGGCTTAATCAGACTGCCGCCATTTAGCTGTATAGGGATTGTGTGTGTGTGTGGGTGTGTGTGTGTGAGTGTGTGTGAGAGAGAGAGAGAGAGAGAGAGAGAAAATAATAGCAAAACAGAGAGACTATCTGTATGTGTGAAAGAGTTCCCCTCCTTTAAGATGCAGTCATGCTTGTGTCTGCAACCTTATAAATGTATCTCAATGTCTCCCTTGCTCTTGTCTGTGAGTCTCAGGTCAGGCTCGTCCCCTCCTTAAATCGTCTCCCTCCAGTAAAAAATAATCAAAACACACAGGCCCCCCCACACATACACACACACTCATTCCTCCCTTTACACAACTCAAACCAAACCCCCAGTGAAGGATCGGCCATGTCACCCATGGCCCGTATATCTTGCTCAGGGGCCGTAATGTACTGCAGTGTTCCCGTCTTTGCATATAAGATAATTTGGGCATCAATCCTTCCCCAGACAGATTTATGTCACTCGGAGGACAGTTTCACTTCTCCTTCTTTATCGCTTCACTGGAGCCTGCTTAATTTCTCCCCGTCAGCCCCTTCCCCAGGAGATGTTATTTTTTCCCTAAATGTCCAACATTTGCATTGGCTGTCCGGGATGGGGAGAGTGATGGTGCTGTTGTGATAAATAAATTTGCGGATGCCATGCCAGGTCGTTTCTTCCCCTTTTTCTTCTGTTGTTGTTCCTGTTGTCTGGCGCCACAAGTCGGGTTCTTTCTATCCCAGAACGGTCCCCCCCCCACCAAGTCTCTAATTCATCCTCAGCTACTGGCCTCCCTCTGCCCCTTAAAGCATCTTGCAAAAACACCCATGCATGCTAGCTCATAGTTGTTGTTGCTAGGCAGTAGGGGGTCGGAAGCTTGCTACAAAGTTATGGCGAGGGTAAGAAGGGGCAGTGCTGGTAAAGTGAAAGGGAATTGTGGGTGAAAAAAATAAAACCCACATCCGGCAAAGTGTAAAAAAAAGAAAGAAAAAAAACAAGGAAAAGAGCCCAGTACTTACTTCCCCCTTTTTCTTTGCGTTTTGCTTTACAAGATGGAGGTTACATGTAGTGCCATTGCCCATCCATGCCCATATTCATCCCCATTCCACTCATAGGCCCTAGAAAGAAGAGATAAATGCCAGAAAAGGGTCAGCAGGAGTTTGAATCTCAGAAACGTCAGAGGAGACCCACTGATAGAGAGGATGAGGTTGGTTAGCTTTAGATGGAAAATGATGAGGGAGGGGGGGAGTGAAAGATGTGGCATAAAGTGTTTGCACTTAGCATTGCATCCCACAAATCCCTTTGTTATGATCATTTGTGAGGATTTTCCCAGATGCGTTAGATTAGAGAGAGAAAAAAACAAGCAAGACAGGCAGAAGACAGTCTGGGGAATGGTGAGGGGCAAGACGTGTTATTGTGGTTGTGCAGCACTTGTTAGTATTAAGTTTACGTGACTGACTTAGGGACATGCTCGCTAAATCTCATGCTACAGACAAGAGGATCAGTGTTGATCAGCTCTGCGATAACTGAGGGTGAAACTGGTGTCTGGTAAAGCAGGCATGACGGAGGGAAGAGGGGCGAAGGAGGAGAGGTGGACGGGCTTACCAGCTGGTCGGATCCCCATGTGTTGCTGACCATCCAGCACGAAGCTGCCCATTGGCTGGCCCTCTGGACTGTAAGCTGCTCCTTGACTCACTGAAGGATCAAGAAGAAAACCTGATTGTAGTCAAAACGTGGACATGAAAAAGGGAGGGGGGGAAGAAGAAGAGAAAACACACCAGACAATCAGCAATTGTCCCAGCTTCTGCCCAAACATACTGTAAGACATTGTGCTCATGTTTGTGGACCGCATTGACTGACGCGTGGCATGCAAACACGCATACAGTAGGTCCTCATGCATGCAAGCACACGCACACACGCACACACGCACACACACAGACACACAGACACACACACACACACACACACACAGCCAGTGTCATTCAAAACCACAATCACAGGAGATTCATTGTTATCTAAGTGAGAGAAGAAAGCATGCAGTTTGACAGGATGAGATGACTTTCTGCAATGACAGACAATTCTCTCGATCGTATAGATTTTTACTCTTAAACATAACACATAATTCTGAACATGTAGATAATCCAAAAGCTGCCAAATCATTCAATTTTATGAATGATTTCCCCAGCTTATCTGCTATGATACAGAAGATACAGTGGCAATCAATTTATTCCATTTTATCTTGTTTTGTATGTTATTAGCCCTAATGAACTAATTCTCTCTGGAGACTGTAAAAAACGGTGTATTCTAGGACTATAACAGTATTATCTTGGATAATCTGTAATTCGTAAAGATTAGGGGGAGCTGTTAGTCATGCTGTTTTTGCAGAGATTGTTGATTGGCACGCATTGGGTTGCACGCTGACAAATATTCCACACAAGAGCGCAGTCATTGCAGAAAGAGTCACCCACGAGTGCATCTCATTTTATTCATGGCTCGTGTTCATTTGAACAACCTCCATCTCGGTGTGTAGAGACCTTTTTAAGACTGGGTGCTTGATTGTCAACTATTTAACAGCTTTTCCCTCCACGAGACAAATAACTTTGAATCGTTCCACAGGATCACACAGTGGCGTGCTTTTTGTAATCTTGCCACAAAAGATATGTAAAATAAATGTTCTATCAATTAGCAATATGAAGCTTTCCATAATCTGTTTTAAAGAAGTGGAAATCCCTCTCTGCACTGGTGTTAAACCAAAGTATCACATTTGGTTTAATCAACGCATCATATAAAACTCATTCTCAGTTTTCAGTTTCAGGACTGAAAATGCATTAATTAATACTGTTAAACTGAAAATTTGACTAAGTAGCCCTGTGGCAGGCTTGATATTGGAAATTTGCTGAATGACTACAATTCATAACATGGATTCTTGAGGGAATGAAATAAAAACGCAGCAGAAAAAGTGAGGGGAACCCCCTAATCCTAAAGTGGAAAAAAAAATTAGAAACAAAACAGCCACAAATAAATAAATAAAGGCGATAACTCATAAAATGCTGCTAGCGTTTCTGGCACTCCTCTTGTGTCCAATTAGTAATTCACAGTGAGAGTGCTAATATACCTCTTTCTCCACTTAGATTGGGAAATCTCCAATTAGAGTCAATCAGCAAACGGCCCGCACCACTGGTGAACACATCTCATGGAGAAAATGGAAAAGGGGATGAAGGGAGGGAGAGGAAGAGGAGGGAGTAGAAGCAATTTTTTGGGGGGAGTGGATATAGGGTGCTCCTTTAAAAAAAATCTGGGCTCCAGGCGTGATGTGCATGCCAGAAAAGGATTTGGGAAGAGTGTCTTCATGGTGGGTAGAGGAGAAGAAAGAGAGAAGCAGTACTCTGCTGCATGTCGGATGGGTTAAGTTTTTTTGTTTTTTTTACCTGCTCGATTTGACTGGTCAATCATGGGCTGTACTATTCTTCTCCTGGCATTAATGAACCTGGCAGAGAGAAGAAAAAAACACAGAGAGGAGAAAAACAAACGTTAAATCAGCCTGCATTCACGCACAGAAAGATTCATCACAAGCCACCACAAAGACAAAACAGTTTTGCATGACTTAATGGCAACATTAGCCACTGAGTCCTCAAGAGAAGCGCTCACAACAAAACAGCAACAAACAAAAGGGCAATTGTGTGCTGACTTGGGAACCCAGTGAGGGATACTTTTAATGTTCCTTATGATCTATTCCCCCCTCTTTTAATAAAGCTTTTGATTACGTTTGGTTGCTATGGGCACCAGGGAGACATTCCTCAAGTATTAAGTGCAGCTTGGGCACAGAAGAACCCTCATCGTGGCACATCCCTCTCTTCCTCTGTCTTTCTTTGTCGCTCCTGCAGCCAGTTGCACACGCCAGCTTCATACATAGTGTACAGTAAGCAGTCTACAGTTCCTTCTCCAAACAATCTCATTTCTGGAGCGTTATCACCCATTGTAATTTCAAAGTAAGCTTTAAGTTAGCAAAGTACAGGATACAAATGGTTCCTTTCATTACTCCCCACCATTCCACCCCCACCTCCACCCTTCCCCTCTCTGGGACCCCCACTCTGGCTGCATTGTAGGGGGTTCTGCTCCCCTTCCAGCTGTCTAGAAATGAGGACCAGGCATGGGCCACTCCGTGCTTTCACAAGGTATTGTTATGTCAGCGAGCCCATCAATTAGGCTGTCTGAAGTTTTATCACCACCACAGCAACGAATAAGTGCAGCTCCACAAAGCCTCCCCAGCCGGCCTTGCTCCTGTGGCTTTTCCAGTGTAGAGCCTGAGGTCATCTGGAGGTGACTGCCAGCCAGGGGCAACCTTTTTAACTTGGAATGGGATGCCTTGGGCTGTGTCAAACGCAAGCCGGCCACTCAGGCTGAACAAGCTCTTCACCTTTCGTTCTCTCTTTCTTTCTTCCTCTTTTACCCCCTTGTCTCTTTCTCTGTGTTTCTGTCATTCACTTTTAGATACTAAAAACTTAGCGTGGACTTAGCACTACAGGTACCACCATGTGGTTGATATTAAAGAGGGGTTTCAAATCACATTGGAGCTGTCCAGCATGGAGTCCTTTGCTGGATCCAAAAAAGCAGAGGAGAAAAAAAAAAAAGGCCCCACCGCCCTCTTCTAACGTACAGGCCACGGCACCATCAGTACGGCTAAAGAACTGGTCATTAGAAGGAAGGGAGAGCTGGAACCAATTTGGGCTCCTAATCCCCCATGAAGCCCTGATACCTGCCCTTACCTTCTCCAATGAACTTAAACGTCTGTAATCTGCCCGGCTCAAAGTGACATGGTTAAACGTACAAAATGCGCAGTTGGGAAAAGAGAGACGTGGTGCTCATTTGCCAGGGGGCATCCAGAGTGCAGGTACGCAGGGGTGCCGCGGGCCCCCGAGAGAAAAAGATGAAACACATCCATATGAGTGAACAAGGAGGAAGGGAGGTGGGTTGTGCGAAAGAAAGAGCTGGATTGGAAATTATATGATCGTAATGCATGATTTGTGATTTAAGGGAGGAATGAGGATTACGGTTTATTAACTTTGATAGTATTTTTTGAGAGAACAAAGGGGACAAAGCATTCTTAGATAGCTATGCCTGCAGTGCTTAAGAGAGAAAGACGCTTCCAGCATCAAAACCAGCTGAGCAAGTAAACAGTAAGACATTCCTGGTATCACACTCCTTTTTTAAGCTCAAAGTACAAGGCCTGCCAGAATATATGTCCTGCTTTCTCCCTTTCTAGATGCACCAAGGGGCTCAAAATCACAACCACGTGCATTCTTACCTATTCTGGGACATAACCATAAACACATAATATTAGGAATGTTCTTCCCAGGTGCAAAATTTGCCCATACGGTTTTTAGTGACTGCAGAGGAAATACTGTATGTACTGGAGAGTGTGCCGTATGATCAAAGTGCCATTTTCATTTTCATTTTCTTCTTTCGAAATGTTCCTTTAAAAACTGTGCTCTTCCTCTTCTGACTTCTTAGAGGAAATGTATGACATAAAGCATACAGGAAAATGTTTAGCTATCAGCGTGTTTGCTCTGATTGAAATGGTAATTTTTGAGTATGAAAGCAGCTCATTGCCGTGTACACAAACATATGGATATTCAAATATTTCCCCTACAAGCTGCTTCTGAGATGGAAATGCTTCTTGTCAACATTCCCTATTGGCCAAGCATCACCTTATCACACACTCACCCACCCACACACACAAAGGCTCTGTTTTTGTACGCTAAACAAGTTGCCACAGTAACCAGGAGGCAATGTCGTGCTTTGGAGGGAGTGGGGGGTGACCAAGGGCCCCTCTCGTGGCCTTAGAGCACCTTTTATCAGTTTGAGTAAAGCCAATTGAGATTATCAGAGCCAGGCCTGATAACACTGTTTTCCCTCAACCCGTGAGCTGCTAATGGTGTGTGCTTAGAACAACACAACAAGGAATCCTCTAGAGATGAAGGCCAGTCAACTGGGATGGATTGAGAGATGGATGGATCTGAGGACCCAAGGCCCTGAGAGAGACACAGAGGTTGACCACAGGAACTCAGAATTCCCAACCACTCGCTAAAACATACGCGCCAGCTGTAAATCCACACATCAACACCACAGACATGACCACAACCACTGCCAGCATGTCTGTAGGCTAACCAGAACACAGGAGGCTCACAGGGGACACTAGCTAAAAAACCTCCAACCAAAAGCCCATGTTTTATTATCTACATCTGGTGGTCTAGCTTATTATGGCCTGCCTCTGCTCAGTGTTAGAGCACAGAAACACCAACACACACATGCACACACAGTACACAGAGTACCTCTCAGCATGGGAACTCCATGCTGTCTTCAAACAAATAATTAAAGGCAAGGTTAAGGGGTCATGTGGAGGTCATTCCTTGGGATACAGCTCAGAATGTGTACATTACCCCAGGAGAAAGCTGACTGGTGGGGGTAGCGGCCCACTGCTGTTTAATGTGGGCAACTGGTTTCTTCTAGCCAATAAGCCTTAAACACATCTTCAAGTTGCAAATGAAAAACTGCTCATGCAGTGCTAAGAATGCTTTGGAGCGTGCATGTGAATATGTATGCACTTGTCAGTCAATATGTGTGTATGTGCATGTCAACGCATTCTTCACACACTACTGCCAATTGGCCTAGAGTAGCACTTCCCGCTGACATACCCTGAAATGACGTGAGCGACACATGTATACAAAAAACGTGTGTATGTGTAGATACAACATGCATCTCCAGTGAAAGACAGAACCCTGCTCCATAACGATAAAGAGTACTAAGTCTACTAGTGCTCTGAGTGTTGTGGATGTGCTGGTTGCAGAGGAAAACAACAGACAGCTATGAATGATGGAGCCAGGGCAGCAGGAGTCAACTTGACACAGGTTCTCCGCTAGGCTGGATCAACACGGCATCCCTGGTTACTAATATCTGCTCACACACGGGGGGAGCAGAGAGTGTCTGCTTAGGTGTAAAATATCCTGGCTAGCATACAATGTTATGCTATACCCACTGTGTGTGTGTGTGTGAGTATTGGGGGGTCGCGGTGAGGGCTGGTCAGAGACAGAAGAAGATACTAAGGTGTGATAGGGAACTTACATAATCCGAAAACATACCGTGTGCATCTATTTTAACTAGAGACCTTCAACTTTACGAGACTTCCCTCTAATACAACAAACCATCACAATAAAAGAAAGTACCATATACATTTACAAATACTACTAAGGTTACTGGACATTTGGAGATGAAAATTAAAACCAGTCTGTCTGACTCAGTGGCTGTATTTCTTCTTCTTTTTTTTTTTTTTGCTTCCTCATCTCAGTCTGTCAGAAAGGCCTTGTTTCTGGTTAACTGACTTGCAGCCACACCTGGTAACACGCTCCTGTTGTCAGCATTCCTTCCCTGAGAAATCGTCATGCCAAACCACCCTACCCTGGAGCTTAGCCAACAGAGAGAGAGAGAGAGAGAGAGAGAGAAGAGAGGGGGGGAGACTAGAGAGAGAGAGAGAGAGAGAGAGAGAGCCTCGCTGCTTAGCTGGCCAATTGCTATGGAGTTCGGAGGGAAATCAGCCAATCAGGAGCAGGGTCACTCGTTTGACGAGTTTGTGATGAAAGAAAGAAACCGAGCCAGAGCTTGAATGAGACAGGAGAGAGAAACAGAGAAATACTGAACATGTTTTCTCCAAGAAATGAATGTCGGAACGCTCCAGATGTAGCCCTGCAGATCATGCAAAGAGAGGAGCCAGCTTTGAAATTGTGACACCGAAATTGTTGACAGTTTATTGCCTTCACGGCTGACCTGCAAATGCCCATTCTGAGAGCTCATATACCAGCAACAGGGGAGCAAGTTTCCGTTTGTCAGTCAAATTCCTGGGCCCCTGTCTGTCTTTGGAGAAAGATTAGATGCAACACAATCTGAAAAAGAACGTGCTGAACTCAATCCCTGATCACTGCTTGCAAACATGACGGTCCTCTGGTTCCTATTAAAGCTCATTGCTTCCATACTTCAGCTTGAGACAAAAATAAAGATTCCAAACCTCCAGCGATTGAGTCACAATTCAGTGGAATCAAAGGAGGAAGGCTTTAGTTTGATTCTATCCCCGCGCAAAAAGAAACACAGGCGGAAAAGAGTAAAACACTCAGTGTCCTTTGACAAGGAAGTACATGCAAATTAACCCCATGAGGAGGGTGTGTTTGGTATAAACAAACACTAACTATGGTCCGGTCAGAGAGTGGAGCAGTCTGGGGCTACTGAACTTCCAACACTGATCTACTGTAGTGTCAACAACACTGATTGAATCAGCTCACATGGTCTTAACATAGCTTGCTACCAGACTGAAACTACAGTATCTATGGATTTATCATAAACTATCACAAAGGGTCTTTTCACAGGCTCCACTCCTCCAGGATGGAGATAAAGGACAAAAGAGATAGGGCAGGAGCGAGGAAGCTTCCTCAATCTCATCCTATCAGAGACCGAGTTTCCCTTTTTCAATCCCTTCTTTCCTTCTTTAAGTTAAAACAGGAGTCAAGATACATAAGCAGGGCGAACATTACCTCACCCCCGTGTTTGATTTAGTGCAGATGTGAAGCGGAGCGAAGCAGACTTGTTTTTTAGGATCGTCAGAGAGGGCCCACGTTTAGGTCAGCCACTGTGTTTACATAGTTTTACCTCTGTCTTTCTTTCCTTCTCTCCCTCTTTCTCTCATCCACAGTGCCCCCTCCATACCCCCCTCCACACTCTTTTGTCTGCCTCTCAAAGGGGGACTGTTTCACCTCTCCTCCATGGACTTTCACTGACCTGTTTTTCTTTTCCTTTTTATTACTCCACTCATTGCCCTTTTGTGGCACCCCCTCCATCAGCCCTATATGAGTAACATTTGCACTGCTCTGTCAGTCTAGCTGCAGAAGTCATTCCTCTCTGAAACCCGGGGAGTACGAGTCATTAAGACTTGAGTAGAAAATCAGACAAAGAATTATATATTTGTGTTGCAAACTGACACGATTTAACGAGCAGCTAATTAAAATAAATCAATAGCACTGCGGCATGCTCGCTCTCTGTCTGTCTCTCTTCGCTCTCTCTGATTTTCAGTCAGCACCAAAGAGGTGGAATACTGCAGTGTGGAGTGCAATGCTAGTCTAGTGATGGTTTTACCCTAAAAATCAGGCTTCAACTACCACCTATGCATTGTGACGAATAAGTAAGAACTCAGTAGCTCATCAGGAAAGAAATACGTAGTCCAGCACAATTTGAATGACAGAAATATACAGTAATCCCAGAAGTAACTGTCTAAACTACAACAGCAAGACAAACAACAAAGAAAACAAACATAGACATCTATCCTTGTATTTACCCTCCCATCTAACACCTTCTCCCCTCTTCCCCCTGTCCAGTGAGGGCATGTCACCCTTGGGCCTTGCAGTCCAGCAGCCTGACCCCTACATGGCGGGCTGTGCAGCCCCAGCTGCTGACTGTCCGTCAAACACCTCCGGAGCAGCATTGGGCCAGGAAGACCACGCTTGTTGCCCCTTTGATCCGGCAAGCAGCAGCTGCTGCTCCACACAGCAGCACTTTGTTCCTCTGTCTCCTCACCACACTCTGTCCTACGGCACAAAAACACTGAATCCAGTGCAGAAGTGGATCGAGAGAGAAGGAAAAGAGGAAGAAATGTGGGGGTTATGGGGGGTGGGGATAAAAAAAAAAAAAGTGCCCATTTTTTCCTCACTACAACATCAACAAGCTCTGACAACGGCAGCGGGGGTTTTTCTTGGCCCTGACACAGCTCTCAGGCATCTCCTTTTTGACGCTTCACCCTCCCATCTCTTTTAAGAGATATGATAGTTATTGTTCAAATCAGCCAGGGTGAATGGAATGGACCGGGGCCAAGCCTGCCCCAGGCGTCAACACACCTGTATGAAAGAGACCTTATTGTAGCAACCCAGCATGGCTAACCTGCCCTAGCTTTACCAGTTTTCGGATTTTAGGAGGGAGGGTGGAATCATCTCTTCTTTCTCGTTCTTTTTCTCCCATACTGTCCCCTAATATTTCCCGTCATTAACCTCCCGTTCTTCAGAGGGCTGGCACCTCCACCCTGGAATGTTTTTACTAACGCTGTTATTTTTGAATATCATCACCAGACAGGGGGATTAAGGAAATAGCTGATCCACATCTCCCTTGTTAGCAAGGCCCCTTTTCTCTTACTCTTTCGCTCCCTCCCTTAAGACAACACCTTATTAACGTGCATAGGTGCACAAAAGGCACTGACAGCCTGCCCAGGAGCTGCGGGACCAACAGCTGTGTTTTCCGTTGTTTGAAGAGCATCTGAAAACACCCAGCATATGTCAATATTAGCCCCCCGTCAAAGGTTCCAGCACATAGCGGATGACAGGGGTCGTCAACGCTGGAAGGTAACGCTCATTCCTCATAAGCCAGCTTCTCACCTTTTGGGTGGGTGAGGGCTTCTTGCTTTCATGCAGTGCCAGCAAGAAATAGAACAGAGACATGCTGGCAGGCTGGCACACACACACAGATACTCAGACACAGAGAGGGGGAGAATAAAAAGAAAGAATGAATCCATCACTATCATCACGCCGGCCTACCCATCAGCCCTCCTGAGACGAGTAGGTGTGCTTACAAGATCGCCCCATTTTCTCACTTGTGAAGAGTGCCACCCCTATTGCCTAGATTTCACTTTTTCCCACAATGCCAGGCCTGTTGGGCCCCTTTGTGTGTCTCTGCGGGGAGGGCAGGTATTATCTCTGTTTCCATCCACTTCTCACTGCTATCATACTAATGTGTGACTTATTTAGCCTCTTTTCTAGTCTCTCTCCTGCGCTATCTTTCCATCTCTATTCCTTTCACCCTCTCTTTGTCTCTTGCTTTATCGTCTTCTGCTCCCTTTCATTCTCAACCCTTTTTTCCCTCTGCCTGGTAATCGAGTGAGAGATTCCGCGACTCTGTGACTCCCCCTTATTGTCAGATATCAAACAGGGCGGCTTTGTGGATTACCAGGGGAAGCTGATAATGACATGATAGAGGCGTGATATTTCAAACAAAATTGAGTGTCAATTGCCTGCATCGTCTAGGCAACACAAGTGTCTGCATTGCAGCAGCCAAGAAGGAAATAAGGCCAATCTATTTCCTTTGCTTCATATCAAACGTCTCTTCTTCTCCCTCCTTTATAAGACTATAATGGGTTCAGCTCAAAGAGAAGAGGGGGCCTGCCAAGAGGGGCTTCAACAGTTATGTCCTTATGCAACACACATACATGCTTGGGTATGCTTGTGAGCATGCATGTGCTATGCATGTACACACACACTTGCAGGCTTTAACTAATTCTGAATCTCGAATGCATTAGCAGAAATTCAGAGCCAATGGGAGGTTGCACAGGGAAGGTGCCCCCATTTTACCACCCCACCCCCAAATATATATACACATGCACATGCTCTCTCTCCTCTTGCCACTTACTTTTTTTCTCCTCACACTGCTGTACCATTAACCATAAATTTAGGGCAGTAAAAATGCAACGCAGTTGAAGCAATTAAAAAGTGACACCTAAACCTAGTGGATAGACTGCTGAGATTCTCCAATACCTGGGTTTAGGTGACATTGCACTCAGTGTCTTTAAGAACCAGACTACAGGACTCAGTGTGTGTGTGTGTGTGTGTGTGTGTTTGGAAAGGGATTCTCCCTCCCACTGGGATGTCATCATCTTCTCATCATTGTGTCTCTGCCATGTGAGTGAGTGTTTCCACCAAACACATTTCCATGATATGTCTGAGTAAGTGTGTTTGCATCTAGCACATATTAGTGACCACGAGAGTCATCGGTCAAATGTTGTCAGCTTGCCTCTGACTTGCCTATTGAATAATTAATCTGAGTTTCAATTGCACATAATCGCTTTGACACACATAACCATGAACACAGGCACACATGTGCAGGCACGGTCAGAGGCAGAGTTTAGGGGTAAAAAGCCCAGCAGCAGGCTAGTGATATAAATAGCTGTTGTTTGTGGAGGGGACTGCTGGCAGAAGCAGCGCTGACACTGTGGAGCGGACCACAGGGACTCTGATGTGCCTGGTGGCCTGAAGCGAGCCCTCTGCCTCTCAAATCAGCGCTACCACTGACTGTGTACAGCTTTGACTGGCCTCCTTCATATGTGACAGCCAGAAACAAATACAACAAAGTCTGAGTCTCACGAAAGCCACATTCAATTCAGCCTAGACTGCAGAAAATAGTCCTTAAATATAAGTCTGGGAACTGTCATGAGTGATTCTTCCTATGCAGTATATATATATATATATATACTACAGTATCCTATAGTAATAAACCCAAAACACAGATGACCTCGTTCTCAAAAACATTATATTTTGTAGGTTAAGATTGAATTATCCCTAACCAGAGATGAGATTTTCATTGCTATCTGCTATTATTTCAGAAAAAGTGTAACTTTTTATCAAATGGCAGATACTGTATATCATTTTGGAGACTTGCCATTTCTTCACCTCATGATGTGAGGAAGAAGCTAAAGAAAGCCTATATAACAAGAAGATGATAAAGCAGATATGTCTTGGGGGGCCTACAGGCACACGCCCTCCACCCCCACTAGGGAAAAGACATTCCCACCACCTTCCCTCCTTGCCGCACATGCTCACAGAGTCTCCCAATTGAAACATCATTGCCGGTAATGGGAGGAATAAATATTCATAAGGCTGGGAAGAGAGAAACCCTAGATTAGGGTAATATACTCCTCATTGTTCTCCCCCTGCCTTTCTCCAGCTCTTCCTCTGTATCTCTGCATCTTGTTATGCATGTAATAGTGTTGGCTAATAGTGGCTAATTCCTCCAGCTACCTCTGATAACTTCATCAAAGTACATGTATACGTGTGTGTTCGTGTGTGTGCATGGAGAGAAGCAGCAAGCTGCACCGTTTATTCTTCACCTCTCCCAAATTGCAAATTACCGTGTTTGATATCCTCAAGATTTTGGGCCACGTTCCAATTAAGTTTGGATTGTTTTTGTGGAGAGGCCCTGTGAATCCCCCTAACCCCCCGCCCCCACCCCCTGCCTCTTCCCTCCCCTTTTTGTGCTTGGCACCAACTCCACTGATATCTCATCCATAACAGGCCTGAACTGGGGCAGAGCATGACTTAAACAAACAAAGGGCAATATTGATTTATAGGGTCTTCCATGATGGGCTTATTGGCCTGCACCTCAGAGCCACAGAGGGCACCGGGCCACGAATTACAGCTTCAGAAAAAAAACACACTCACAACAGGTAAGAATAATACATTGGAGCATTGTTAAGGATGTGATTACAACCCTCTCTCCCTCTCATATCTAACACTCACTTTCATTGTGTCTTAAAAGAGGGGGAGGGAGGTCAACGGGGGTTATTTTGAATGTGACACCACACAAAGCAAAGACAAAAGAGCATGCTTATTTACATGCGGTTACTGTATATCCAAACGCAGGGATAGAGGTAATGCAAAGTGTTAAAGAGGGAGGTAAACAGAAACAGAGAGAGAGAGAGGGAGAGAAAGAGTGACAGAACAAGCATGCCTGGACAGAGAGAAAATACCTGGTAGAGGTTCACAGAGTTTAAAGAGCTCAGCCAAACACACACACCCCCTCAAGGCCATTCTGTTACACCTGGTCACCTTTATCCTTTTTAGTCCCCCACACCCTCACTCCTCCTTCCATACATATACACCATACACCATACACCCAAGCACATACACAACATTCAGCCAACCCAAACACATCACCACCAAGATACACAAAGCAGCACCCTGTGGCTAACACACAGCTCCTCTGGCTATCTCCCTCAGCAGATAAAACTAATTATTCCAAATCTACTCTGTCAGGTTGTCTGATCCTCTGGGGCTTGAGTTTAAATCTCTCTCTCTCTCTCTCTCTCTCTCTCTCTCTCTCTCCCTCTGTCTGTCTCGCTGCCTCTCTGTCTGTCATAAGCCACAAAAAGACCAAGAATCTCTGCCAACTGACCTCCAGAGTAAAAACATAAACAGAGCAACTAGCCATAAAGACGCATATAGCACCACAGCAGCTGAAGCACATGGCTTTCTTTGTGAAAACAGACCATTCCAAACAACAACCAGACTGACCAGAAGTTAGATTTGTCTTTAAATGCACGACTACAACACCCATCAAATCCACAAACGAGCACTGATCAAGCCTGGTAGTCTCAACAACTTTGAAATATCACAAAAAATGCATGACATCATCTAGCAAAGGACTTATGCACCTATTCAGATGCCTAGTCCCTCTGTTGGCACTTGCCGCTGGCACCCATGTTAGGCTTTAGAGCTAAATAACAGGCCAACATCCCAGGCTTTCCAGCTGCACGCCCTGAAAGCCCATGGAGAAACCATTCGTCCCAATGAGCTTTAAAGGCAAATGGAAGCTCATAAACAGAGACTTGACTGTATAGACTTTGAATTTTATCTTTCAGCAGTTTCCCCTTTTATGAGCCAGGGACCCCTATAACAGGGGGTGGAAGGGAGGGATGAGCAAGATGGGAAGATGGCAGGGAGAGAGTGGGGATGACAGTAAGGATGTTAAGGAAGGAGACGATGGCAAAAAGAGCAGAAGAATAAGAATGAGGTACAGGTTGGCAGAATGAGACAGAGGAGGACTGGGGTCACAAATCTTGCTGCTATTCTAGTACGTGACACCTTTGCTCGTTTGTGGCTGCTCATTAACAAACAATACTGCTGTGAAATTGGTTTAATGACAAAGTAATAAAATTGCTATTCTGCTCACAGATGGCCTCAGGCACAGGGAGATTCTGGCAGGCTTACTGTGGCTGCCCGTGTGCATTAAGCTGCTTGTTCATGAAAACAGCATCCTACACTTTCTTTCTCACTATCACCAAGATTTTTTTATCCTTTTTAAGTTCTTTCTCTTCCTGCAAATGAAATAAATTAACCTACTTTCCTCCCTTGTATTCTCCTTGAATTCTCCCTCTCCCACACTCTCACCCTCTTGCTCTCCCTCAAAGTCTCTCTCTCTTTCTCCTCTCTCTCTCTCTCTCTCTCGTGTATTCTCTACCTCATTCTCTCGCTCAGTCTCTCTCCAGTTCTCACCCCTAGTACAGAAATTACCATCTTAAAATAAAAAAAGGAGGCTCGCCCACGCAAACGCAGCTCGACTTCATTTCAAACGCAGAGCCCTTGTTATTAAACGACCCACCAATAAAACCAAGCCGTTGAGGAATAAAAGAGCCAAAAGGAGAGGAGAAGTACAAAGACCTCCCTCCTCCCATCTCTCTCCATCTCTCTCTAATGCTTTCTCTGTAATGCCTCTTTCAGCTCTTTGCCTCTCTATCTTGCCTCGTCTGGCTTCGTTCTCCTTGCATGCCGTCTTTGCTGGGAGAATTCCACAGCCTTGGAGAGTCTCGAGCTTGTAATGGGAAAACAAGTAAAAAAAGGATTCATTTTTGTGCATGATCGCCCGATACTGCCAATTTTATTAAAGAACCACCTGTTTTTCATAACTCCAGACTCACACAGTGGTGGGCACTGGGCTGCTCCGTGGCCACGGAGGGTGTCCATGCCATGCTATGACCCACTGTGCCCCCAGATAAAGTGTGAGTGGGCCCTGTTAATCACACGGAGCGTTTCAACAGCGGCATGTGCTCATGGGCTCACACACATCACATGTACTGTGAGCGCACACATAAAACACAGTGGCACATTAGCATCAGCCATTCAAGCCTCCCATGGCTTATCATGTGAGTACAACATGTGTCTAGAATGCACCGCGAACAGATATTTGGATCTGTAACAACGGCTGAACAAAATGAAAAACAAAATGAAACCTACTATAACAGGGAGTCTGTTCTGTTTTACTCTGCCAATAATGAAAATATGTTTTTCCAAATGTGTTTCTCTCTCCAAAACAGATAAAATGGGATTATTATTACAGCATCAAGAAAGCAGCCAGATCAAATGAACTTGGCTGGTAGGGGGTGTTGGTAGGGGGGCTGGCACTTGGGATCTGACAACAGAGTCAATTCTGCTAATTAACTGCCAATTAGCGGTCCCTAAATGAGAGGGATCATGATGCCTGTGTTGGCAGCACCCCGATAGTCTCTCGCTCTCTCTCAGTCAGACTCACATATACACTCGTCGCTTGCACACACAGACACCAGAGAGATGCACACACAAACACGCACACACAGCCGCAACCTCTCCACACTCCAGCTGTATATTTAGAAAGCCAGGGGCATAAGATGGCCACTGCCGGGAGTCCCTGGTTGCAGCCAAAAAAAGGCCTGACATTTCCATCTGGGTCAAAGTTAGACAGATAACCAACAACTTCAGTCAATTAGCCCACCAATGTGGCAGGAATGAAGATACAGCAAAGTAAGGAATAGGCAGTGATATAGAGAAGAGTAGGGGTAGGGAAAAAGGACCTCAAAAGCCTCTGTGTGGGATTTATAAGACTTAAATACTTATAAAGAATGTGGAAAAAACAGAGGCGACTGAGCCAGTTTCAGGGCTTTATGTTACATTTGGAAAATATTAGTTATTATTTTGCATTTCATAATGGGCTTGCCCGCCAAACCAGAGGATCATAAAAAATCATAAAAAATTATAAAAGCCAGTGTTCCTAAGTGTCTCATTGGACTGAGGAAAGAGGTGGAAAATGCTTTGCTAAGTGGAGGAACACATTTGGCTTTGGTTTTTCTCTTTCTTGTTCTCAGATACTACAAATAAATGGGCTTGGCCGTTAATAAGATTTTGCATGTGAACCTTCCAGTACAGATTCTATGTGCATCTGTTGGGTGATTTTAAACTCTGAAACTCTTAAAGTCTGGAGGGATCCACAGACGAGAGGGAGAGCGGGAGAGAGAGACAGAGAGAGATAGGAAAACAAGAATCTGAGTGGGAATGGGAAACATGCTGTGAAGAGAGCTCAGAGCAGTCAGTTTAGAGTTAACTAAACTCAGTTTATCTGCATGCTGTGCTACAGCAGGATGCAATCTGAGAGGAGAATTTAGATTCTGCATAGATTCAATTTTACTTTTATTCTACATAGGTTAGAAAAGTCTAACATTACAGTTATTTTTATATTATTATGTTTTAACTAGTATCCTTTCGACCTCTATTTGTAGCTTTTGCTTTATTTATTCCTCCTGCACACCTGTCTTAGACCATGTCCATGCCATTAGCTTTATATACTGTAGTTTTTTTGGTCTAGTCTTATGAGCTTATTCTATTGTTGCGCAGTCTCAAAACAATGAATTGAAATAACTAACTTTTTATTTAAACATACAGTAAATGTATATTGAGTGATATCATGACTAAAGATGGAGTTTGTCCTCCTGGTGAGGACTGATTCTCAAAAAAACAAAAACAAAAAGAATACCTATCAGTGCACCATGCCCTGCCCTGTATGGCCAGAGAGATTGAGCCTATTTCATCTCCTCAGTGGGCACAGGCCGCTTGGCGCCGTCGTCTGGCGGATATCCTCCCCTTATCATGTGACCTGTGCTCCGACAGGGGGCAAAGGTTGGCTGCGATCCGCCCCTGTGTCTTAATAACTCACTCATTGTATTCCTTTCTGCCGCTAATTAGAGCCTCTCCCCTGTGTGTGTGTGTGTGTGTGTGTGTGTGTGTGTGTGTGTGTGTATGTGTCTATGCATGTATTCCCCCCTGGGCTGTAGAGAGGAGGCAGAGAAGTAAAAATAGTGTGGCTTAGTGCCCTCTTTATTGTTATTAGTGCTCCAGTGGCACAGCAGTCAGTCATCATAGATGCCAAGAACTGACATATTCGCTCTCTGACTTGCTCTACCTCTCTCCTCTCTCTCTTTCTCTCTCTCTCTCTCTGCCTTGGAAATGACCAACTGGCTGCCTGTGAGATGAGGGAATAATGAGGGGACGATTTCCTTCCTTTTTTTAGATGCTGCTTCTCTCAGTCATCTGTCATCAGTGTCATCTCTCAGTCGCATGTAATAATCCTGCATGTTGTGTGTGTCGTTTGTTTTGTGTGTGTGTGTGTGTGTGTGTGTGTGTGTGTGTGTGTGGGTGTGTGTGTGTGCATTGCTGCAGTGGTAAATAACGGCAGAATAGTTGACGTGTGAGTTTATGGCAGTGAGTGAGGGAACGTCGTGCTGGGTCTGACGCTGAGACATGAAAGGATTCGGTCAGGCCCCATTTAGCCCAGACTGATAGCAGGACACCAGGAGCTGCTGAGGCAGGCAAATATACTGCTAGATACTGTAAACTGTTAACGCTTTTCCAGCGAATAGCCCCCTGAATCTGCCGTTTCACCTACTTCATTCTCCCAGAATGCCGTGGGTGACACGGCCCTCACCTTTTCCCGCAATCTTAAACAAATGCAATTACGTCAGACCACTCCCCGATTCTGTTAGCATGACGCCAGTTGTCTCAAATTTAAGCAGAACAAACACACTACCTAAGGGTCAACTACTAGTGTCCTGACACACTGTTCACACATAAAATCTCTGTACATACTGAGAAAGCATAGTGTCCTATTAGTAATAATGTGCATAACGTGCACATGCACTCACACTCACACTTGTGCACACGGAGCATACTATTAACTGAATAATCAAGTCCTCCTCCTCATCTGCTCAACACCAGCACAGTGCGATTGTGGACTTTAACCTTTTCCTTTGTTCCCTGTTAACATCAGACAGATAATGGGGTGTGGGCTGCAAACAGGTGAGACTGCCAACTAATGATATAGACTAGATATAGAACCAGATGGAGTGTCCCCTGTGGTAGCGAGACAAAAGGTTTCCAACCAGCTGGAAGTGGATTTGTTTTCTGTGTGTACAGGTGAGCTGCAGGTAAATGTTATGGGAGGTGTCAGTTGGAGGGTATGGTTCGGGAAGGTTTGATGGGGTAAGTGGGGAGAGAGCGAGATGCACTGTCTATTGACTATCACACAGAGCACCCTTGTGCCCTCGCTGGGCTGCGATTGTGCCGGCGGACAAAGCCCTGATTCAGCACATCCTTTCCCCGAGGGAGAGCTCTGGAAACCGAAGACGGCGGCCATCCCCTCCCTTTTCCCTCACTCATCCTCTGCTTCTGTCTCTCCCTCCCTCTGTCTCTATCTCCCTCTCCCTCTCTTTGGCCAGTAACATGGCAGCAGCCGTGCATCAAAGGGAACTACAGAACAATGCAAGGGGCCAGCCAGGAATTTGAGGAGCTTTTTATTTTAAACGGAATTTCATATGGCAGAGTTCTGTCATTTGCTGGGTGGACCATCTCAACAGCCAATGGGACCAGAAACCAATTTTTTTAAAAAGCAAAGGCACAACCCAAACAAAGTGATATTTAACTGTGACTCACTATCCTGCCTGGTTAAGCACCATGAGGGGAAAAAAAACATCCTCTCCCTTTCTCATCTTTCCCTTACTGTAAAATAGCCAATAACATGGTAGCGAGTTGACAACACCAAGAATGTGCCAGAGATAGACCGGCAGAGTCCATGCCTCTCTAATGCCTTTATTTGTGAAAATTGATTTCTGGTGTGTTTTTCTTAACACGGCTGGCGTAACGTACAAGTACACAATACACAGCTCCATGACTGCGTGTGTGTGCAGAAACAAGGTTCATGAGGATGTTACCCAGCACGAGATTCTTTCAGACCTCTTTATAAATGGATCTGAGGCATTGCAGCGCCAGGCTTGGATTTCATGGCCTCTGAGAAGGCAGAGACTCTTCCTATATCTATCTCTGTCTATGTCTATTTCGCTCGCTCTCTCTTCTTGCAGGTTTGCAGACTATTTCTGCATTAATCACCATGACACAGGCAAGGCAACTCAATTTTCTGCTCCTGTAGGTAAGGTGCGTGGCGTCCCGAAACGGTGGCATGAGGCATGAAACAGGCAAGCGGGGGCTAATCTTTGGTTACTGGTGTAATTGAAATGCTATCCACACTGTAGGGTGCATTAAAGTCTGATAACAGTGGTTCCTGTGGCCAATTTAAGTAGCTTGACTTCCTTTGGCTGGAAGGGAATAAAGAAAAGGGTGAGAGAGAGAAAGAGAGAGAGAGAGAGAGAGAGAGAGAGAGAGAGAGAGTATGTCAGGACGGAGGGGGGAGGACGAGGGAGGGGGACTGATAGATAAGGCCGACAAACCAGGCTAATTCTCCAGGCATGTTTCTCATTGTGATCCAGGAAAAATGAGAAAAAAATGTATCACAGAACCAAAAAATCAATTGACCCTCGGGTGGCTTGTCAGGCTGCGAGTCTGATAAACCTAAAAGCTTCGTTAATGTCGGCCTGCCTGTACCCAACAGATAGAGCACTTTGTAAATGAACCCGCTTTGATAAATATATTAAGGAAAGCTGTGAATAAAAGGCACAGACTTGTCATTTGTAAATAGAACCCCCGCTACATGGAATTAGAATGATAAAATGGGGTTCCATATAATTAAGTTTGTGTAAGACCTGAAATCCGTGCAAATACCTTGCCGGAAATTTGAAAGGAAGCTGTCAGTTCAATTAATCTGAACATCACCCTGAGAATGTACTGAACAAAATTAAGCCGCAGATAAAACCTGGGCTAGTATTTTGATAAGTAATTCCTGTATCATTTCTTTGCTTCTGTGATCATTTTATTTAATCCACCACCCCCAGTTATGTGCTAAGCCATCTACAAAGGCCCTGCTGGCCAGGCCACCAAAACCTTAATCCACCATATAGCTTGTGCAAAACGGGGAGGGGGTGGAAGGCAGTTTTGCCTTTTGTGGGGGCACCAGTGCCGGTGCTAGGTATGGTTTTGGATGAAGGGGTAGGGTGGGTGTGGGGGGTTGTAGGGGTAGCTTAGGATCTCTGCCTTTCTCCCTTAAATATATCCTACTGAATTTACGTGCATCAAACCACAAAGACCACTGACTTAGCCGCAGAACACTTTGCCGATAACACCGGAACATCCTGGTAGCTTACATGTAATAATGTTACAAAGGTTGTCAGTGTGTATGTCTACGCGTGCACCTCTGTGTGTGTCTACGTGCGATGGGGAGTGCTGTACATAAACGGTTTTCACACTTGGTGGGGAGAGGGAGGCGAAGGCTTTTCAAAATGAAAGGCAGAGCGATGCTGGTGGTGGAGATATGGCGAGCGGAAATCTTGACTCACCAGTTGTTTACTTGTAAGATGGTGAGGCCTGTGTCTTGGGCTAGCTGCTTCTTCTGCTCTTCAGAAGGGTATGGATGCTGTAGGAGCAAACAGAGAGACAAACACATACACACATGAGCCTCTTTGACATACAGATTAACATAAATATTCACGCATGTAAGCACTCATAAAGAGAAGTGCTGGAAGGGAAAACATGCGCAGAGTCAAGTTCCTGACTGTTGCTCATTACTGTATGTTTTCGAAATGTTCCCGTGTTTGTTGTATTGTGTAACCCAAGATTGCACCTTCTCATGACCTCCACCCAACCCTGCCCCTCCCTTGCACAGTATAGACATTCAGAGCATACACGTTTCCGCCCACACATCAACACACACACACACACACACACACACAAACAGACAGACACACAACTCAGAACTGTCAGAGCTGGCCGAACAAGTTTGTCAAAACTGTCAACTGTGATAACCCCCTTCCCTATCCCCACCCCGCCCACACACAAACAACATATAGTGTACTCACCAAACATATGCACCACACACGGGGAAAAAAACAAAAAAATACTTGAGCGCGCACGCACACACTGACAAACGAGACTTTCAAGCAGGCCTAACGCAGATACTGTGGTGTCTAAGAATCCTTTTATAATACCAAGCAACAGAATGAGTGGGTGCTGATTTGCAGTGAATACATTACATACATCTTTTCTTGAATGTCTGACATGTATCCTGGTGGTGGCTCTTTCATGGAGAGCAGCTGAATACAGTCCAATGCTAAAAGAACAGAATGCTGTGAAATCTCCTCCACAGCCTCGCCAAGAATTTTACCTGAAAATGTAATTCTGCAGGGCTGCAATGATACTATTTGTGTCAGGTCCAATCTAGAGAACATGGGCTGATATAAATGGCAGACCTTGGGCTGCCTTGCTCCCCCTGGGCCTGCTGTGAAGCATGACAAAACAACAGTGATCGCAGGTGACAGATGTCTTTAAAGGCCAGATTAGGAGTTGGGGCGCACGCAAACGAAACAAATAAGACACTATGTGTTTCCTTCAGCCACTGTAGACAGAGAGCATGCGCGTACTCGGAGTTACACGTTCACACGCGCACAAGCACGCGCAAACAGAAACCCACACAGACACAAACAAATACTCATAGACATGACACCTGCAAAATCACAACACACCAAAATTCCTTTCAAAAAGTGACACTTAAATCCTCCTCTATTTTCGGGTAGTTTCAAGCTCCATTAACACACATTCTTCCCCTTTAAGGAAAACACCTTCAGCCTCATGACTTGCACCCTGTTTTCAGCTCCCTTCCTCCTCCACACTCATTGAGAAAGCAAATTTCATGAAGCTGGTAACGTCTGCCTGGCTGGTGTTAACTGAATTCAATTTTAGCATGAAATGATAACAGTTGCTGGTGTTTTCTCATTTACTGCTGAAATAATTGATGTAAGTGAGGTTTCATATCAGCAGAGAGGAGCATTGCTCCTTTCAGGTAGTACTGCCGGTCTAAATGTAGTCAATTTTAATTAAAGGAGAGATTAAAAAATGGTTTGAGGAATGTACTCAATTAATAACAAACAAGGCTGAGATTGGACAAATAATGAGTCCCCGGCTGCAGAGAGGGATTAATCTGATTTGTACTTGTGTACGCAGTTCCTTTTAATATGCTAAAATTATTAACAAAGGAAAGATGATAATGCTTGCTTAGAAATACATTTTTTGATTGCCAGGTGGTGACATTTTCTTGGCTAGCCAAGACAGAGCAATTTCTTTTGCTTACCCTGTGTGTGTGTGTGTGTGTGTGTGTGTGTGTGTGTGTGTGTGTGTGTGTGTGTGTGTGCTCAAGAGAATGCACAGTGTGCACAATGTCCAAAGAACAGATATACATATCTACATCTCCTTGTGCACGTGTGTTTGTGTGTGTCTGGTCTGGACAACAACATATAATAACAGTACAGCCTCTATTTCTCTCCCCCTTACACTCCCCGGGCTTCCTTGGTGTTTTCACATTAGCTATGACCTCGGTCACAATCAAAACACGCTCGCAAATATAACAGAACATGTACTCCCTCCCACTCTTTTTTATGTACGCACACTACACAAACATACACACACATGCACAGACACACACACATATTGAGACATAGCTAAAGATGATGTGGTATGGAGGTGTGGGAAGAGGATCAGCCTAAATTGGAAATGGGAGTGGGTCATTTACATTGTATTAAGGCTTCCTCAGCCTCTCAGGCCCAGACCCGGTCATCAATCGCCTACTGTCAGCCAGAGCGCGCTTTAGCTCTGTGATAAATACGCCGGCCAGCGGCAGAGCTCGTCCAGCAGCCACCACGTAATGAATGGTTTGAACAAACAAGAAAGATGTCTCATCAAGGAGAGTGGGGACGTTAAAGCCCCCCTCGTATACACAAAACCCCTGAGTAAGGAGATTTACTCTGACCACATAGACATGAAACTAAAAGAAAAATCCTATTTTGTTCAGCTCATACCCCTCCCAGTCCCTGCTCATTCCCCCACTCCTTGCCTCCCTGTGTCAGACCAGATCGCTCCCCAGCAACCCCAAGACTTGCATGCAATCACACATATGCACTGCCAAGCACACACGCACTGGAGAAAATTTACAAACACACACATACATACAAACATACACACAGTATGCCTGTATACAACCTTTCCTCATCCTGTCTTCATCTGCGCGCAACTCTCTCTCTCTCTCTCTCTCTCTCTCTCGCCTTTCTTGCTGACCCCCCTCCCCGACACACACATACTTTTTATGACATTTATGACAGGCCACCCACACTTTACGTTGTGGCAGCTTTCCTTAAAGCATTGCGCTCTGAAATCTCAGCTACAGAAAATGGTGTGTGGTGGCAAGCATACACACACGGACATGAGAAGTGAGCCGGCATGGTGGGCCTAGTGGTTACAAGACTGTAGCAGCCGTGAAATTGGAGAACGGCTATTTAGACCTCTGAGTAACCTCTTAATGTTAATTACCTCAGTAAAAAAATATGTTAGTAAATCACCCAATGGGCACAAAAATAAATCTGATATGAAAAGAGTAAACGTGACATGAATTGGTGAATAAATATTAAACAAAACTCATAAAGTCAGAGTGCTAAATCTGTTCTAATGTGTTTCTTCCTGGAGATGTCCTTCTCTACCCTCAGGAGACAGTATGACACGGTTATTTAATGGATGAAACACAAACACAGACCAAGATCAAAGATGGTATTGATAATCTACCCTCTAGCTTTGGCTCCGCTCAATATGTTCAGTTACAAACACCAAGGCCAATATCCTTAAAACAGGATTGACCGCAAAATGTAAAACAGCCAGTCTATAAATAAGCCAGAAATGAGCAGCTTCAATTTGTTGTCCGGGCAGCACTGGTCTCCGATCGAAACGGCTCTGTTAATTATGCTAAAGCCTGTTAATGGCACAAGTGTGCACTATCCTGATGCACACATGCTGTCCAATTTCTACCACCTGACCTGAAAAAGCAGAGCCAAACACAAACACATAAACACAGGCGCATAAGCAGGTGGACCACATACTGCCAGTCATTGAGAAACGAGCTGTGTATGTGTGTGTGTGTGTGTGTGTGACCGACTGCTGACTAAATTACAGGGTATGATGTGCTCTGTGCTCTCTGATAGTGCTGGCTGTAATGGCCCCTGTGGTTGCTGAACATTACAAGCTGAGGTAGCTCCATCATCCTTAAACACCCCCTGAGCCCAGCTTGGCATTTCACCATATACAATAACCACATCTACTGCTGGACCACTCTTACTTCACACCACACCTTTCGCCCACACTGACTCCCATCTACTCCTTCAACATCCAGCTTGCTATTCATCAGATCCATACTCTCCTGACGCCTATTTTCTGCCGTCGTCAAATCCCACAGCCCGATCATTATCGCGGCTGTTCCATTCAGCTCCCACCGCCTCCGCCGCCCTGCCCCTTCTCCTCCGCTCATTGAACCTACGGCCCCTTGCCTGAGAAGCTGGTGGGACCCCATTGATGAATGACATCATCAGCGTGTGACATGAGTTATAGAGCCAGGTCACAAGGTTGCAGCGGCTTGCAAACCTATTCCATGCTAATGACTCCCAGGAAATCACAGGCTATTGGCTGTTTACCCCTGTGCCATGGCAACACAAAGGATTTGCTGATGATAATTGGTGTGATTTAGCTCTGGCTTTTTTGCCACTTAGGTAGGATAGGATTAGATAATGTGCATATATATTATTTTCTATAAAAGTGTGTGTTGTATAGTATTTGTATTCATTTTAACGTATGGGGCTAAAAAAAAATAGGCATTATTCTACATAATAATGTCTTTCATACTAATGTTTTTATGTGATGGGAGGATTTGATGGGCTTTATTGTGAGTTTGTGTCTAGTTTTACAGCAATATTGTATCCCAGTATTCCTTTCATATATGCCTTCCTCGCATTGATTGGAATCTTATTTGTTTTTAATCAAAGTGACTGGAGGGTGATAATAATATTCACTGTCAGAAATAAACGCAATCAAATATAGGAATGACATTTTAATATGGATTCTGCATTGAGTTGGGGTAAGATTGGCACATTTTAAATATCAAGTTGCCGTTGCTAATAATGTTACAATTGGCTCCTTTGACAAATGACAATGCGATTGAATGCATATCGGCATTACTGGGAGATCAAACAGATATGACAAATAAATCCAGTTGGAGATTTTGAATCCATCACGGGTGTTTATTATGCACGGAGCAATATCTGGCTTTTAAGCTGCAGTTTTCTGACAGATGTTGTGGTTTGAATTCAGTTAATTACTTCCATCTGTAAACATCAAATAGATTGACAATTGGCAATCTTAAAAAGAAGAGCTTCATGTTTCTATGACAAAGAAATAATCAATTTTTCAAAGTTATCAGTATAAACAGCAAATAAATATTTATATCAAATTACAGTTATGGTGACTTAAAATTACAAATGATGCAGCTTTGTGATTTGAAAAATCAATTTGATTTGTTTAATTGATTATGAAATAATGTCTGGTTTATTCTCACACTTGGCTGAGTACAAACTAAGGATTGCAAATGGAATAAACTGGGTGAGTTGAAGTTCTTTTGAACAGTGTGTATGAACTAAATTTATATATAAAAAAATATTTATATAGATCTCCATTTATATCTCTATGCTCTTTCTTTCTGTCCATCCCTCTCTCTCACTCCCTCTCTTTGTGTGGTTTTGGGTGAGTGGAGGTGGGAGGGAGTAGAGGCCTTTTTGGGTGTTTGTTTTATTTTACTGGGAACAACACTGCTTCCTGACAACAGTCTGAATACAGGCAAGAATGCAACATGGCTCAATGATTCAACCCTGCTGCTCTGCCCTTTTCTCCCTCTTGATTACACACACATACACACACACCTACACACCACTGCCAACATACAAACCGAACGCACTGCATGCCAACCTCTGATAACAGCAAATAAAAAGTACATCCATATCTTCACCTCACACGATCTGCATTCAGAACATACCACTACACTACACTTCTGTCTCTCCAGACTCCAGTGCTTCCACAATAAGTATAAGGGCTCTCAGTGGACTGCCCTCTGACAGTAAAACGGTGATGATTGCAAATACAAGGCGGACTGACGAGGCCCACGGCATCTATTATAGAGCAAAAGGGCCCCCAGTCTGTCTGTCTGCCTCTCTGACTGGCTGGCTGGCTGGATGGTTGGCAGTGCATCAGTACTACTACTGCTGTTGCTGCCATGGCCCGCCACAACAATCGCTGGCTGGGCTCCTGAAACCAGCTCTTGGATCCCAGCCAGCAGCCTGTTTGCTCTACACCATTAATTTATGTTCATTGGAGATGGTGCAAGGTTGTAGAGAAGCTCTACGGCATAACTGCCCTGCTGGCCTGCCAAGCTACAGTAAAGTGGGTGAGGGGAGTTGCGAGGAGCACGGAATGAATGGGGGGAGAGGGTGAGGAAGGAGCCCTGGAGGATAAGCGAGATATAGGCATCTGATTGTACCAAGCTCCATGAGGCTAAATAGCAATCACTCCCACACAATCCCAATGCACTTCCAGACTTAGCGGATCGACCAAAGAAAAGAGAGAGATGTTTTTCCAAATGCTATCATGCATAATGATAATAAGGTATCACTTTTATCCAATAAAGAGAGTAAAACTGGAAAAAAAATGGTGTTCATCATCGACAGAAATCCACAAAACCCCTCCAAATGAGGATCAGCCCATAGATTTATTGGAGTTTGCAAACAGTTATATACACAAACTGTATGTGTGCTGTGTTGTGGACCTGGTCTCTTTCATGGTCTGCAGTCATAAAGATGTGCCTATATCGTATAATCGTCGGATCGAGTTCACGGCTTCTTTTTTCACCACACGGCTGCCTTTTCACTTTCAAGAGGAGCAACGCGATCCCGCCATCCTTACAGTGGGGGCCTGGTCTCCTCTCAGTCTCTCCATCTTTCTCTCATTTCCGTCGATCTCTCCTTCTCCCGCCATACTCCAAAGACCCCAGCAGCTATCCCTTTCTCGCTACGCGCTAACCCGTCTGGCCTCGTCTCGTATCCTCTTCACTCCACCTCTTCTCCCTCTCCTCTCCTCTCCTCTCATCTTGTCCCCCACTTTCAAAGTTTCCGCTCAAGCTTTAAGCCAGGTCCTAGAGGGCAGGAATTTGGCCTGGTTTTTCAGACCAGTCTGTTGGCTTTGTTGTGGTAACTGCTTGCTCAGGGGCACCCAGCTCTGTTCTGTTCTGCTCTCCAGCTCGCCTGATGTCAACACACAGCCACGCTCACTACTGGCTCTCAAGAAATCTTTAAAACATCTTGTTACAATGACGGCAGCTGAACCAAAGGATCATCCTCCTACGAAGGGTTTTGTTCTTATTACATTTCAATAAGTTTACATTTTAAAGTCAAGTTTTTATTATAATTCTCTAACAATGAATCTACTGTTCTTTGTTCCTCTATGATGTTGCTTGTTCGGACTGTGAGGTAATTTGTCTCCTACCTTTGCGAGGGACTTTAAGGGCCTATAAGCAGATCATTAGAGACCTGGTGGGCCTGTCAAAGCAGAAGACCCACCCAGTTTGCCTGCATTGGACAACCTCATATCCACACCACTTGTCACTGTTACCAGTCATAAAGTCATTTGGAGCACATGCTATAGCTAAAGCGTAGTGAGCGAACTAAGCCTCTGAATAAACATCAGCACTGGTTTAATGACGTATGTACACATTGTAAAAAAGCAATGATTTTGTACACCGACTAACTGAGAGACTTGTCCTAAGAAAACCTCTAGCGTGGCTTTTTAGGGTGGAACACAAAGTGTATGACCAAATAATTTTACCCAAAATGTTGTTGTATATAACAACATAGTAAACATATAAAAATCAGGTCCTACTTTTTCCAACAGGGAAAAGAATAATTCTGTTTCTGTGATTCCAAAATTCATTGTTCCATTTTTTTTTTTTTTTACTATAACTACCTCCTCACAAATGTGGCTTTGTTTCTCCTTAGGCTTCATATACACGTAAATAATAAAAAATGTCCTGCATCCACTAGGTCTAGGTTATTAGACACTATTCTAGCATAATGAAGCTTCCAGGTCACTATAAAGAATTGCTGGGAAACCACAAGGGGCCGATGACAAAAGAGTAAAGCACTTACAACCAAGAGCCTGTTGATAAAGTCTGTTGGGAAAAGGACTTAATATTAACATACAGGGTCTCTTTAAGTTTATCCTCTTTCTCTATTGTGTTCTTTAGACATTGTTTAACTTTCTAAGTCAAAGTAAAGTGGGGCTGATCTTCAGTTGAAATAGAAACAGATTAATTTGTGGAGAGATGGACAGACTGAGGGAGAGAAAAACGAGTGTGTTCGCTCCTCAAATAGAAGCTTCTGAGAGTTTCCACTTGACAGTTCTCCCTTTCATTGTGCATTAACTTAATGAGCATAAGTATTCAAATACACAACCCAGACCTCTTTTAGCCCCCCCCCCCTCTCTCTTTCTAGTCTCTCCCTCTGCCTCTTTAAGACTTCACATTTTCGAGAGAAAGGCCAGTACTTTCTAATAGCGAGCCTCAGGACACAACAACAAGAGCACAACCACTTACAGAGGACAAACAAGAAACCCCCGGGGCCAGCTATGGAATGTCAAGCCAATTTGGAAGATATCATAGGACATTTGTTATGTCAATTTTTGTTTTCAGGTCAAAAATCAAAGGCAAACATGGTGGGTAACATTTGTCCATTACAGTGCGGGCAGGAACTCTCCCTCCCCCCACCAAAAAACAGCTGCAGGGGACACTTCCTGTTTGCTAATGACGCTAAATGTGTTCAAGTCAACCATGTCAAATTTTCTCTCCCTCTGAATGGACAGCTAGGGTGGAAAGAAATATTTTCTCTCCTCTCCTCCACTGTCTCCCTTTTCCTCTATCCTCTGCCAGTGAGAGAAGCTCTTAGGCCCATGACAGACAGACACTTCAGATCATGTCCCTGTCAGTGAGACAGAGGACCATAGCTGATGGTAACCATAGGTGCATTCATCTGAGATCACAAGTACTTCCATGGAACAAAGCCAGCCAAGACCTGATCAGTCACCACCCCGGCTCTACCTGTTGTGTCTGTTCTCTTTTGCTGAATACTGTTTTTGCCTTTCAGAAATGCACGTCTTCTGAGCTCTCCTTTCATCTAGGGTTGTATGAGTCAAGGAGATACCTCCTGTCATTGCTCAACACCCAGGGGTGGCTGGCTGCACCGGGCTGTGTGGACTGACAAATGCCCTCAGGATCTTTCACTTTCTTAATGTTCCTCAAAGCAGGGTCGACATGTAACGAGAGTTAAAATGCCTTTGTGAAGTGCTGCCAAGAGAAGAGAAGAGAAGAGAAGAGAAGAGAAGAGAAGAGAAGAGAAGAGAAGAGAAGAGAAGAGAAGAGAAGAGAAGAGAAGAGAAGAGAAGAGAAGAGAAGAGAA
>JAVQJD010060334.1:0-28208 GCA_036023655.1 Nannoperca australis | reverse complement strand
CCTGAATAGATTCAGTATTATGGCCTATGTTGGCAGGCAAGTACAATCAGAAACAAGAGAGAAACACACCTACTGTAAATAATGATTATGTACAACAAGGAAGACCGAGGTTGGAGAGTATTGCTAACTGTAAATGAGGAGTTATTGTTGTTGATAAAGTTTACTTTTGAAAGGTTTAACGTTAATGCTTTCAGCAGAACTCCTGACGGACTCGTCGCAGTTGTCTTTTATTCTCATGGTAACATTATGGACATTATTGACGATGATAATGTGCAACAAGCTGGACTGCTGAAGTACAAATCACTGACTGCATCACTTTACCTGATCAAAACATGGATTCTTTTTAATTTGCTTTACTGAAAGGAAAAGCGTGTAAAGGCACGAGGTGAGCTGACAACAAGTTAATATATGATGACTGACTGCTGGATTTAATGCGACTAATTTTGGGTTAGCTGGTGAACAAGTAACATTAAGTGCGACTGGTTGGTTAGTTCAGTGTTGCTGTCAGGGACGTGGCTAACGTTACTGTTGTGTTGATTTGCCTGCTGATTCATTAAATGGGAATTATAAGTAAAGACAAGCGTTATGTTGTAGTTACACTTGATCGACATGGACTCAGCTGCTTAGCGGTCAAATGTTAGGGTGATATTAATAACTTAGTTATAATGTAAATGTTACTCTGGGGTCCTCAGGTTGTTCATTTTACATGCCACTTGACTCCCTATATAACATATATCATATAAACATCATATATAACATATATCATATAAACATCATATATAACATTTATCATATATACATCATATATAACATATATCATATATACATCATATATAACATATATCATACATAACAAATATCATATATACATCATATATAGCATATATCATATATACATCATTTATAGCATATATCTGAGCAGTCTGAAGTAACTGTCAAGTCAACGCATACATTTCCATGTGAAAACTGAGTCTGGTTGTGGAGGAGACTGCTCCAAATATGATGACCTCCCAGTTTTCCAACTGTGGAAAAAGAATCTGTGTCTGTGTAATCAAACAGAAAACGCAACTGGCTAATGCATTATCTGATCATACAACTCAGCAAGACATGTTTGCGGTCTGGACAAGTAGTTAAAATAGAGTTTAAGCAAAGTTCAGCCACACAAAATGCTTTTGTCAAAATGGCACCACTGACTGGTTTGAACAGATAATGTGATTATGCACTGGCAGCTGTGTAAATGTTCAGAAGTCTCATGGGCTCCAAATTATTAGATTACTGTCTGGTGCCACTGTCCTTGTGATGGCCAATGATAAGTTACTGAAAGATCATCAGTGAGGAGCGGAGCCATGTTAATGTTCTTATCTCTCCTCCAGCAGCATGCTGTTTGGCCAAGTCGTATCACCCATAACAAATTGGACATGCCAACTTGCAAAATATGTGGTAATCTATCATCAAGGAAAGTTCTTCAAAATAAATAGATCTGCCCTCTTTCCTCTACTCCTTACACAATACAGAGCACAGAGCTTCTCAATAATTTAACTCCTCGCAAAAGTAAACATTGTGGTCAGGTTTCCTGTAAAGTTACACCCCTACAAATGATGTTAATGTACAACTAGATTTATTACTAACGTGACTTAATGATGAATTACCCTCACACGTGAATCATTCATCAGTAATTGCCTCATTTTACGTATGATCCAGGTTGAAGATACAAAAAAATAAAAATGCATGGCAACAAAAGCATATTGTCAGTGTTTTCCAGGGAGCTCGTCTTACGTAGCTGCCCCTGGCTCCCCTGTAGTTCGCACCCTGCTTGTATGTTTAAAGCAGCTGCCTGTCAGGCTGAACGTTACGGTAAATGTGAAGGGAAAGTGAAAAAGATCTGCTCACGCTTTTTCAAAAACTTTATAGAGCTTCAGAGCCTCCATTAGTTTATCACTGTGAGGGACCATTGTTATACCACACATAGTCATTTGATTCACTGGTAACATCAAAACTATTATTTGAAGGAGCTTTAAGGTAATTGAAACATCGTTGTCATGGTAAGTGCCTGACGGTCCAAGTATGATTAAGGTGAGCAAACTAAAACACTTTGATTGGTAAGTACAGTGATCAACCGCTTATATAGATCAAAAAGCTTGGGACAGAATCATTCCCATACAGATGCACTTTTAAGAGTTAGCTCAGTCAAGTAGTCCACTTACAATGTTCATTTGGGGTCTTTTCATACAACAACATGACAAGATATGGAAAAAAAATTTTAAAGCGGCAGTAATCCTACTTTTGCCTCATGGTAACCCGTAGTAATCAGTTTGACTGATCACTGCAGGTGTTTTCCACTATACTGAGTCAACACTGATGGTATTACATTTCCTCCTACACGTTTTAGCCAATGCAAACTAGTTCCATATGACTGTAATCTGTAGGAGTCAAGGTTGCAAACATAAAAACATAAAAAAAATATATATTGGAAACAGTCTACTGAGAATGAGCAGGATGGCATTTAAGACAATAGTGCATTTTTAACACTGTATCACGTAATATGTTTAAATCTAACACAAAGGTAGAATACTATCTTGTATAAAGCCTTGAGTAAACTTTTACTTTGGTGGTAGTGAAACCAGCCATCTCCGCGGGGAAAGTGCACGAGAGATGCACTTCCAGTGTAAACCAGGGTAGTGAACACAGTTTTCCAAAGATTTCCAAAACCTTTTTGATACTGACCAACTTGGAGACTTTCCAGCATCATTATGAGCCAATTAAGACGAATAAATAACAGCTTCCAGCTTTCTGGGGCACGTGCACTAATTCAATATGGTGTACCTTGGAGTAAAGCTGCCTAAAGTAGCTTAAGAAAGAGGAAACCAGCCTGCACCACCTTTTGGTCTAAGCCCTGATCTGTTGGTCTTGGCAACATTGGAGATACATTTCTTTTACACTCCCTGATTTTCTCGCAACCTCAACCCCCCTTCCAGCTCACAGTGTCTGGTTTCAGAGTCAAATGGGAACTGTGTGACCTTTCCAAACATCCCATGAGCAGAGATAGAGAGGTGCTTTTGTCATGTTAGTATTAATAAGATTGAATGAAACAACTGAAGCTGATTTTCTTAATTAGTGATTAATTAAATATGTGGATTGAATATATGGACTTGACAGGCTTGGTATAGTGTCTGACGCCTTTAACTTCTCCATCCAGGACATTCAAAACCTTCAGGTCAGAGGTGGAACCGGTCCAAGACGAGTCACGTTTTGGATGGATGGATGGATGGATGGATGATTAAACTCTGGGCAGGTCATGACCTGACAGACTTTCTCTAATACCTCACGTTTGGAACATTGTGGCTAAAGGTGCCTCTTCACTAAATGAATGCTCACATCTGTCAATACAACTCAATCCTGATTAGGACTAAGTAATCCTGTTAGATTTGTGCCAACCAAATTGCGAGGCTAGACAACAATCTTACATTTATATCTGTGCATCGGGCCTGTTCTGTGATTGTCCGACACACATATGGTATCCGTGTGTGTGGGGCCCATTTTTAAATGCTGTGTCACAGAAGCTGTTGGTAACTTACGTTACACTAAATGCTTCATTATACATATCATATTGCAACAAACAACAATCTGGTGCACGTGTTTGGCACCAAAGTCAATTAATTGTAATTTAGAATGCAATAAAGCTACAAGTGACAGCCCTTCACATGAGGCTCTTTTGTTTGTCGAATGACATTTCTTCTAAAATAGATTTCTTTCTTTTAGGATCTATAGTTATCCATTCTTTACAAGGTAGACAGCTGAAAGGGAGTCCATCGAATGCCCTGTTTGCACAGAACTAGTATTACCTCAGGACCTCTGGTAATTTGTCATAATTACGGATGCTGTTTGTGATCTCAATCCCGTGTGAATCTGCCATTTCCGCAATTTGCAAAGTAAAACTTGCTAATAGGGCTTAAGAGACATGCAAAAAAGTAAAGTGATGCCAGCCCACAGCATGTTTTCTTTACAACCTGATATTTAACCCAAGCTTAACCTACAATATTTTGAAGGTGCTGTGCACATCTTGCATAGCATCAGTTTGACCCTAAGCCTAAGGGTCTGGAAGCATCAATGTTTTGCACAGTTGTTCCTTCCAAAGTTTGTCTTCATACTATAAAGATACATGGCACTTACAGATAGACAGTAAATACCAAAGGGGATTAAACCTACAACCTTTGCTGCAAGATGCTGTGCCTGATCTGGAGACTGCAGAGGCCTTCTAATAACCCAAAATGTCTACATAAGAAAAGGCGCCTGAGAGGCTTATCTGTACTGTTGGATCATCTGTAGACCCCAAGAGAAAGATTTCCAGATTTTCATTATCAGTGACAAAGGAAGAGAAAAAGACAAAACATCATTCAAACCTAAACTTCAAAGCTGTTTTTTTTAAAGGAAAGGATTTAGAAATGCCAAAACATGTGGACGTAGTCATGCATCCATGTGCTAACCCACACATATAGACACATGTTTCTTACCATACTTGTAAGGGTCTCTTAGCTCCATTACCTCTTCTTATCCTTTACACCTAGAATCTTCTGTAACCCAATTAACCTTCTCCTCAGCCACTGTCCATACAGTGCAAGATAAGATGCTATGTTACATGTAGGTGCACCAGGGGTGTAAATATAGACACTGCATGTAGTGTGGTTGCACTGTGGGGGCCCTTGGGGTGCAGGCGAGTGGACCCTCCAACAATGTGTTGGTAGAGAATGGGCCTTTGTGAGTCAGGAATATGCCTGTGTTCAAAGCCAACTCAAATTCAATTAAATATGTTGCCATTTTCTATATATGCCCTCAAAAACCCATCGCAGTCATGGTTTTCACTTATTATCTAGGGTGGAACCAAGTAACCACACAGAGATGTTGAATCTCCTGCGTGCAATTTGTTGGGATGAGAGTAATAATGTTCCCAAACTGTGACACCATTTAGGTGTCAGGATGCTAACACTGACTGTATATTCTTGGTATTATCATTGTGATTTGGCTTTATCTCTCTAACAGAGACAGATGACAAAACACATATTTCTGTTTACACACTCCCTCCACTCACTTTTACTCCTCACCTCATATTCATGGTGGTTCAATAGTTCACCAGTCTAATCATGGTCTTAAAATGATAATGACATAATTACCACAATTTGTCTGTGTATGTCTCTGAGAGACAGATATGAGTGATGAATGATTTCACTGGGTGTGTTTAAATAATGAAGTTCAGGTCAACACGGATGAACAGTCATGGTTGTTGAGAGAAATCACATGCATCCATCGTCATGCCACCCGGCTGCTGCAGGCTGTAAACATACTTTCATCCACAAACCTGCTTTGGACGCACACAGGACACACGTCACTTCACAAAAAGTGCTGTTATTCTGTTTAATGTTAAATCAACAAACTCAAAGTGGATGTAATGCTGTTTGGTGGGACGCACCACCAACAGGGTAAAGAACACAGAATTAGGTTTTTATAAGCTGCAGAACTGAAAAAACAAGCTTTTAAGAAGACAAAAGTGGAGACTGACAACAGGTATCAGCAGGAAGAAGATGTCTATGTGTGCGTCAAGCATTTTGTCACTCGTCAGTCAAATATCCAAACTATATTGCTGTGAGTTAAAATAACGCATTGGCCAAATCAGAAAGCTCTGCAGTATTATGTTTGCAAGTGCCTTAGTTAACTACAGTAACTCAACTTGAGAAAGGACACTGAGGTGGATCCACAATATGGAGTTTGTCCTCTGTAGAAGACATCTGGTGATAAAATAATCCTTTGACATGCAGAAATGGAATGTTTTTAGGAAGCTACAGTCATTGTGTTAGTGTTTCAGCCCTTGGTTGCACATTGTGGTGCTGATATTGGCCCAAAGAATGACATGTTGTGCTCCATCTCTATAGCATAATGTTCAGACACAGCAGGCAGACGCCTTCAGCATTTACATAACAACAATCCTTTATTGTCACAGTTTAGGACTAATTCAACATTGTAATACAAACATTTGTAAAATTACATATATTATTCTTAAATGTAAAAGCGTCATATTTAAATGTTTTAAATGTACTTCTTTACATTGACATCCTTTTTTTTATCCAAACACTTGATGAGGTAGTAATGACCCTACTGAAAACCTATGAGTTACAACACAACAGCTGAACCGTGCTCTCACTGCAGCTTCACCACGCATTTAGTGACTGACCATCACTTTCATCACTTTATTTCTACATGAAAGTCACTCTGCATGACCCACCCATCAGCAAAGATTTGATGTATTCAGAAAGTCTCACCTTGCACTCCAAAGTGACATTTAAAAATATTTTTTAAAATGATTTTATAAAACGTTTTATCTTCAAAGTCTCTTGACGGAGTGGGTAATTCATGTCTTTGCAAGCTCTTTATGAGGACTGATGGTTCTTCCTAAGTGTATCATGCTGCTCTTTGCTTGTTCAAGCACTATAAATGTTTTATTTACAGAGGAATGATGTGGAGGGTTTATTTTGTTGAATTCCAACTCTAAGGAGAAACAGAAGCTCAACTTTGATCTCTAAATTAGTATACCGTATAAGGACACAGTAATTTAACTTGTGTGCTAAAGAAGATATATTATTTAGATAATATATTATTTACTGCAGATTATTATGCTTTTTATTCCCTCAGAGTTGGATGTTAGTCATAGTAAAGAGGGCCAGGCTGGTCCCACATCAGTTCCCTTACGTCTGCAGTGGCAGTCCAGTCCAAATGGTGGTTTCAGACACACACTGTAAGGTCTTAGCCACAGCTGGTCGACCCCACGATGACCCCATAAATATGTCATGTGCACTAACATTTAGCAAAACAGTGTAACAGATCACAAAACTCACGGTTCGGACTGGATCATGGATTGGAGTCACGGATAATTTTTCAGATAATAAAAAATTAAAAGACAAATAGCTTTGCTTTCCATGTATTATCAATAAACAACTTGCGTAGCTCCCGTCACAGACACACCACGGTGATGTCTTTTCGTATGTGTAGCCGTACTCAATATAGTACCATAATCATACGGTTTTCTCGTCGCACAATGTCACAGTTTTGTCCACCTCCCTTTATCCCTTTATCTATGCAGCCATAGCTGGGATTTAAAAAATGCAGGAGGCCCGTGAAGCTCTTCCTCCTCTCCGCTAGCCACGATCCCTTCGTTGCCTTGTTCACTTGAAAAACTGCTTTTTTAAATACAATCAAATCAAACCTTCAGCGCCTCAGAATAAAACACAGCACCCTATCCATCTTGTATCTTTTCACTGCAACTGTATGTCACACTATGATGGTTAAACTAAATCTGAGATACGTTACACCAGATATATTTGGGGTTTCAATTGAATCTTGTTTTTGGACTCTGGGAGGAAACTGGAGAAGAAAGCTGTCACAGTGAGGTGACAAAATGAATGTCCATGCAATTAAACAACATAACGTCCTGTTTAAGAAGCCAATTTCTTTTTCAATGCTCCCTGACTACTGTCTGGCTTTATGGGGGCAGCATCAGCATCTGTACGTTACATGGATGTCGCCTGTTGGTTGGCCTTGTAAGAAGGGAGGAAGGGCAGGTACTGGAAACATCTAAACCGCTTCAAAACACTGTTGCAGAAAGGGATGTCATAGCACGACGGGTCACACATGCTTTTGCCTTGCCCTTGCACCTTGTCCTGCCAGCTCTTGATTCCCCGCTCTTTGTCAGTGCCTGAAAAAGTAAAGACCAGGTTAGCTGATAGTGATGTCACGACTTGTTTGATAGGTTTTTGATAAATCTAATAAAATCAAGTATTTTGTCATACCTGGAATTGTGTTGTCCAGGATAAACCCAAAGAATCCTCCGATGAACATGTGCGTGGTGAAGAGCACTACAATCACTTGGTCTATCTCTTTTACTCCTTCAAACAGAGAAAAGGATGAATAGATATAATGTGTTACTCTTTTGAAGCTTGTGAAATATCAATGTGACAACTACAAATCTTGTAGGGAGATTTGCTCTTGCCTCCTCAACACAGAGGTCAGGTTCAAATTCTGCCTGTTAAAACTGAAAGAAATACAAGCGCCCTCAAACCACAACCAACGGCTACTGGCGCCTGACAGTAAATCCTGAAGGGTTGTATAAGTGCCAATGCACACACGGTCCAGCTCTGATCTGTCTGCTGGATGGCTCTCATACCTGTTTTTGGACTTTCTTGGCCAGATAACTCATGTCTCTGCATGTTGAACCCACTGAGCCATGTCAAAATGACATAAAACTCTTAAAGGTTCTCAACCTTTGTTGGGCCAGTGCCCTCCTAACCCTAACCCAGGTCCCTTACAGCCCCACAACAAATAAAATGTACTTTTATATCATTAAAAAAGCCAAATAATAATGATTAGTATAGATGATTCTTATTTATTATCTATACTATATTTAGTAAGGATCACATTACTTACTTTCTTTCTGCGCGCTATATAAAAGGAACTGAACGTTGGCACTGGACATAACTTGTGAGGTGCAGACATTTTTCAGATACAGTGTCTCAGTGAGGCCACATTCAGACCAACTTTAACCCTGCGGAAAAAACACAGGCCCTCTCATTCATTTAATTGAGACCACTCCTTTGACACAGCATGCTCTGACAAAAAAACCCTGACACTGCATTGGCCAATCACATTCGTGCATGTACACAGTCCTGGTAGATTACATTGTTACATCAACACCTTATCTGCCTTCACCTCGCAGTGGGAGATAAAGTGACAGCCTGGAGTTAAGCAGTTGTGATACTGAAGAAGATGAAGGAAGCAGGATTTCACAGGAGAGAGTCCTGAGTTGGCTTTTCATGTGGCATGTGTAACCACCAGCCCTCGGGTCAATACAGGGCGCCACTGAATATGTGAACGCCTTTACTTCCATAATGCCCCTCAGTCACTAAGCTGTGTAATGAATGTGTGTCGAATTGAATGAAGAACTACAAACAGTGCTGACGTAGTTTGACTCTGAACACTCTGGTTCAGAGAACCCATACCAACACACACACACACAAACACACACACACACAGATTTCCTGCTCAAATACGCAGCAGTCAAAAGTTCAAGGCACCCACTGAGTTGATTTTAAGTCCCGCAGCCTGTACATCTAAAGATGTCAGTTTGTTTACAGAGTGCTGACATGCCTCCTCTTGTGTGGCGCTATCAGCTGAGTGTTGAGGCAGGGAAAAACTCGGGGACGGGAGTGCTTTTTGTGAGCTGGACAGATTACAGCCAGTGACATGGGAGTTTGCCAAGAGGATTGGGAGGTAAGCAGCCTAGACCTGAGAAAACCAGACAAACCCTCATGCCCAGTGTTGAACTCTGGATTAGCACTTTCCTGTGAGACACTGGCATCACGTGACTCATGGGATCAAGGTCTTATGTCTGCAGAGAAGACCTGTTTAATCTTGAGGATTGCTCTTTTGATAGCGTTTCATAGGGGGTGGCCACAAAGATGCGGCGCAGCTGATCAATGTGGCATCAAAAGCAGGGAATCATCAGCTGATAGCCTGTGATTGATCTTTGACTGGCTTTAAGATCTCTCATTGATCAGACTTGTATTTGTGAAAGCTCCATGTGGTCTGATTTCATCTGCTGGATCAATGTTTCATGGCTGGATTAGTATAATTGGGTTGTACCTGTTATGTATATGTATATGTTTCTATGTGTATGAGTGCATGTATGCGTATTATATGTTTATGTAAAGTGGAGAATTTCCTGCCCTTCAAAACAAGGGCTTTGCTTAAAAAAAAAAAGCCTTTTCCTAGTTTACGACTGATTACCTCTTCCTACCCGAACAAACAGTAGTGACACTAGTGGCAGACATAACCCACTGGCCTTTCACCTGTAGCCTCTGCTATTTGTGTACACTGGAAAACACAACCAACCCAGAGGTACCACTAAAGCCAGATTAAACCCGATTTAAACAAGTGGTGATGTGTGAAAATTTTGAACTCTGTTGCCTGAGTACCCTAATTCTCTACCATGAACGTCTTTCAAGAGCTGGCAGCTTAGAAATGAAGTTTATAAATAATAATTAGAATTTATGTGACAGCAGATGGGTCTACCACATTACAGCTGGTAAGGCAGTAGCAGGGCAGTTGTAAGTAAGAAAAAAAGCAATTTTTCTGCACAAATAAATAAGAATTATTAAGAATCTATGTAAGTCAATCAGTAATATCTGTAATCGGTGTAAGCAGGGGCACTATAAGATTAAAAAAGTCTAAAAATAAGTAGGGACTACTCATGATTAGATGCGATCCTGCTTGTGTAGTTTTAATGTATCCATGGTGTTGCTTTTCAAGAATCACCATCCCTGGTGCTGAAACTGTAGTTTCCCCAGGCAGCTAATGTCATGTATATTCAGGCATGCCTGTTTGAATCGCCCTTACAGTCACACCCTCAAAGGGAGTGAGGATATTAAACTTTATCTGAATATGACACCCTCAGTGATAACAAGCAAGAAGGCATGTGTGAATGTGTAAGGAACCAAAATCAAGAGTGTAAAACCAGTGCCCCTTACAGGCTGAACAGCCTCTTACACCCATCTGGACCCATGTGCTGTGCTGTGACATGTCTGTTCTTAAATTACCTATTTGAGGTATAAAAAGTAATTCTGAGTTCAGGATCAGGTAAGACGCCTTGACACTTTCAAATCTAGTCTGAAGACTAAAGGTAACACTGTTTGCCATCTGGACCTGTGGGATTTGGAAACACCTTTGCCTTAGGAGCTTAGGATGGCAGAACTGCTTTACGGGGTAAAGCCTCCCACTCACTGTCAGAGGACCACGTCGCTCCCCTGATGAGGATTAACGGTCCGGACATGTCAATGTCTGGCATTGTTTACTGATTCTATCTTTGCTTTTTCAAGCACAAACAAGACCCAACATTTTCCTGCTGCTTCAACAGAACGTATTGGCACAAAATACAAACACACCAACACAAATAATATGGCTTTTATGGGTTTAGATTGTTTTTAAATAATCTTAAAGATTGTTCCCAGTTTAATGGAGTGAGTCAGTGAGGTGTGTGTGTGTGTGTTTGTGTGTGTGTGTGTGTGTGTGTGAGTGTGTGTAACTCGTGGGGACATTAATCGGTTTACACAGTCACATTGTGGGGACTGGTCTTCCTTGTGGGGACACGAGTCCCCATAACATAAAAATTACATTTTAGGGTCAGGGTTAGGGAGGTGATGGAAACATCACATGAAAACTGTGTGTGTGTGTGTGTGTGTGTGTGTGTGTGTGTGTGAAAATCACCTGTATCAATGATGCCGGGATTTGAGTGAAACCATGTAGGTAAAACAAGACCGCTGAAGGTAGAGAAGCCGAGGATGAGGAGGTTACGGGACGAGTTGAGGTCCACATACTGGTGAGAGAGAAAAGAGTGAGAGCCACTTTGTTTTGTTCTGCTTCAGCCATCTCTGTTTTGGAACTTAATGTAATTAGAAATACCTGATTTCCATTTTGGCCAAGGATTCACATTTATGTGGTCATGTCGGGTCAACAGACCAGACTGAGGGCAGCAGTATCTATAAATGTGCTCTGAGTGATTCTTTCGATTTTAAAGAAGCAACTATTTTTTCCAGCCCCATTACACCAAATGACTGTGATACTGTGGGCTATATCTGTCTATATCCGAGGGGAGCTGATACAGTTGATCAATAAAGAGCCAAATACCTGCCGCACTTCTGAGCTTCTTTTCATTTCAACTTCAAATTCGTGTCTTTTCCCAATGAGGATTTCTTTCATTAGTCTTTCTGAAAAACTGAAATGTGACACCGGGTTGTCTCTATATTCTAAGCTACATCTGGCAAACACTTATTTTGTGTATATATAGTATACTGGAGCTCCCATTAGGTTTGGACACCTATGACTAAGACTCAAGGGAGCTGTTGTTGTTCACTTCACACAAAATAATCATTGGAATATGAACACAAAACCATCATATCATATTGCATAAAATGTTTTTATTTTACAAATACTGGTGAACTCCTTAAGGTAACAATGTCTGCCTGTGTGGGACTTTGGCTCTCTACACCAACAATTCAGTGATTACAATGTTGCCAGTTCATAGGAAAGATTTCTCTATTTGGATTTCTTTTTTTTTTCTGGCAAATACTCCCTGAAACTCCCTGTTGTTGAAATCTAATGAACCCGCCCCCCACTGAAATACTTGACATTTTTAGTGCTCATTAAAAGGAGCAGTTTCAACATTTTAGCAATAAAGGTCAGACAGTCTGAAGCAAAAAAAAAACAACTAATAAAAGTGTGGAAATAATGTGTAGGATCATTTTAAATGTTTCTGTCAGCTTTTTGCTCTAAATAACTTCAGCTGTGTCTGGAGTGGAAAGGCAGGAGAGGGGTGATGCTGTGAGACATATTTAGGAGCAGATTTGCTTACTGCTCACTGTTAAAGATCAATAAATCAAGTATTACTTCCCCGTATGATTGAACTAAGAAACACACTAAATGTTCTTTCACCAGGAAAATGTCTGAACCACACTGATAGTGAATTATTAAACAATAATGGAATTCCCCCAACAAATAATCCAAATGCAAAACACTATCTTCTGAAGTTAATAAAACAAAATATATCTTTGTGGGTGGTTTTAATGGGCCACAGTGCTAAAGACCTGCTCTGGAGCTCCTGCTTTAATCACATAGAATTATCTTATACCAGGAAACAGGATTACAGTTGACCCGAGCTCACTCGGTTGCCTGTTGTTGCTTAGACTGTTTCTCAACTACACTGCCGACTAAAAGTGTAAGAGGCCTTTGTGGATGCTTTATGGACTGTAGACCTCTGCAGGGCCAGTGACTGCCATGCTCAATATGCTAAAAATGCATGCAGAGAGAGCAATGGTGTGGTAATAAATATCTGCCATGCAACTGGTAATAAAGTAAATTCCTTTAAGACACATGAATACTCACTCTTTTGATTTTAATTAGGTGATTTTAGTTTGCACCTTTTAATTTGTTTATTTGGTGATTTCAACACTTTGAGCTCCACGAATACAGTCCTAATTAAACAGTAAATACAGTTAAATCAGGTGCTTTAGGTCACAGGGTCAGTGGCACCCCTGGAAAAATAAACCCTGGATGTTTTGGAGGGGGCACACTCTATACCTCATGTGCTTTGGTGTCCACCATGTAAAATATATGTTAATATGAAGCTGTGTTTACCTGGAGGTTGGATATCCCTACTGCTGCGATCATCCCGAACATAACGAGGAACATGCCCCCAATGACCGGGTCTGGGATGGTGATAAAAACTGCTCCAAATTTCCCAAAGATCCCCAAGACGATCATCAGAATGCCGGTTGTCTGGATGACCAGTCTGCTCCCAACCTGGCATGAAAATGTATACAAGACACCTTAATCCTTAATTTTACCATGTCGGCTATACTTTTACCAAGAAGGTGCGTGTGGAAAGACCTGTAAAAGCAAGTTTTATTAATCAGTCTAATTTGACATGATTTTGAGTTGGATGTAGACATCAGACAATGCTCAGATCGAGCCTGTCGAGCCCATAAAACATTCAGCGGCAGCATAGGCTTTTATCTGCAGTGGGAGTTGTTATTGTATACATGAATGAGTATACTGAGTATCAATCTGACACACCGGGACTCAGTGCTATATACTTTTTACATACAAACTCCAAGAAAATGGAAATACATACATGCAAAGTCTCTCACTTCAACATGAACGTTGTCTGTGTTTGGCAAGAGAATGCAGAGAGGCTTATTTGTGGATGTTCTGGGTGTGTGATGCTGACGGTTGCTCGTGGTTTCCAGATGTAGTTTTTCACTGAAACTTTCACGTCATTGTTTCTTCTGTGTGGACATTTTTTACAGTTTTGCCAGAAAGTGAAAATGATACTGGGAGTTTGATGCGTGACGGTGAAGGTCTCAGCCAGGAGTTCACACACCACACGTCTGTGCGTTCACAAAACAAGGTGTTTTATTCTCCATTCGAAGGAGTTACAAAACAAAGTGAATGTGTGCGTGGTATAAGGTGTAGTGTTTTTCTGGTACAAGGACACGCAGCACACATCTAGAGGTTAACTCATCGCAATCACAGACTGAATCTAATGCATCTACATCCACATCGGCAACTCTCTGAAATTGGAACTTTAACGTAGGCCACATGCCAAAAAGAAAAGGCCCTGCAAAGACATTTTAACTGAAACAGTGACCCCTCCATTCACAGTATACACAACCATCATTTCAATTATCAGTCTGGTCAGCAGCTCAAAGAACTGCAGTGCACAACAAATAAATCAGCAACATTTATGGGTTTCACCCTGCTATTAATTGTTGACCATAATTTAAAAGGTCAAGCAAAATCATCTCTGACCCCTCTCACCATGCTCATTATCTCCCCTTACGAGGGACTGCAGGCCCCAGCACGCTGAGCTTTTAATCCATCATATACTCGCGGTTGAACTTGTGTATATATTTCTATTTGTATTTGTATTCTAAATGTATGTAACCGGGATGGTCTCTAAAGATATATGGTCTCTTGAGAGCCTCTGCCAAAATGTCACACAAACCATGATTCACTAAGGGGAGTAAGAAAAAAACAAAAACATCCTGTTAAGCAAACAATTTACAACAAAAATGCAACATTTTACCACCAGTTATTTGATCATTAAAGTGACGGCAATGCACTTTTAAAAAAAGTATTTAAGTGACAATTTATATAGAAATTATAACGTGAATGATGCTCACAGTGGATGGATTCTAAGTGGATTTCACCGCATGAACATAAACTCAATATCATGACAGGAAGTGTGCCTCCTGGCTGGAAAGGCTCTTGGCCAGTCAGACATTAATTCCCCATGAATCAATGAATCCCCCATGAATCATGTGCCAGAATTCAACTAAGGACTCACATTAAAAATCACTGTGGTGCCATTTGTTATATATAACCTCATAAAGGCAAACCCATCGCCGTCATGGGTTTTTTGTAAAATGGTCATTAGCAATCTATTGCAAAAATGTGTGCTTATTCTGCATAAACTATAAAAAATGATTCCATTAAATTAATCATTTCTTATTCTCTTTAGTTACTTTTGTCACATACAGATATGCAATGATAATTGCTGAGTAATATGTATGTTGATGGTATCCAATGATAGCAAAGCAGCCTAAATTAGATTAATTTGTTTTTTTTAATAGACCATATTAATAGATGTTGTTAATGCGTAGTTGATTTTTACATGTTGGATATACGACAGGAATAAATCTAATGATCATCATCACAAACCATCATCTGATGGGGTTCATGCAGACTGTGTAGCTGGCCAGTTTTGGAGACATTGTGTTGTTTGTTGTTAAATATTGCAGCTCTTCTGTCTTGTCGAGTGCTACAGGCTTCATTTTACTATCATCTCGCCTTTATACACCTAATGGTGTGTCTGTGTGTGTGTGTGTGTGTGTTTGTGTGTGTACGTGCTTTATAACTAATAACTAGTGTGCACTGGGGTCCATCATAACTACCCTACACCACTGATTTGTGCATTCCACAAGTTATTTAGTCTGGCCTCTTTCACCTCCACTTGGCACTTGGTAATACATAACTGTGTGCATCACATGTTCAGAAGTAATACATTACACAGTATGTAACATGAGTGAGCTCTTGCAGCACGAGTGTGGGTAAAGTCTTTATAAGCATATGTCTGTCAAGATACAGTAAAATGTTCCTGCTCTCAAAACAGCAAACAGGCAGAGTCTGACATTAGCAGCATTAGGTTTAGATATATGTTAAAAAGAGGCTTATAGCCGGTTTACACTGTGCATGTTAAAGTGTGAATGCAGTTATACCAGATTTCAAATTATTCAGATTGCATATGGTTTTGTTTGTAGAAAAATCTATGAATAGCTTGTTTGTATAGCTCCTCATTTTTATGTACGACAGGGAAAGCTGAAAGAAAGGGATTTAATATCAATATCAAATCAAAGATTTTAGCCTCTTTTTACTCACTGTTTTGCATTTATGTAACGTTTACTTTATGGTTCACGCTCAGTGCTTTCTTCAACACCATCTCCACCAGCAGGAGGCAGCAAACGAGATCTGATGTGATGGCAGACAAAGTTAGCAACTAGCTGGTGAAGAAAGTGGAATATCTAACAGCTAAAGAGACAGATATTTTTCTTAGAAGTTGATGGTGATGGTTTATACAGTTCTTATGCCCCCAAGTGGCCGAAAAGATCAATTAACGCAGCTTTAAAAAGTCCTGAAGAGAATATTGTGACGTGTACCTTGGTGATTCCAAGTGCAGCGATGTTCTGGCTGTAGGATGTGGTGCCGTTTCCAGTTCCCCACAGAGCAGCCAGGATGCAGCCGATGCCCTCCACGGCGATACCTCGGTTTATGGCGTGAGTGGGCGGAGGAGGGGCGCCAGACAAGCGAGCACAAGCGTAGTAGTCGCCGATTGATTCCATGGTAGATGCCAAGACGCCTGCCATCATACCCAACACTGAGGACACGCTCACTGTGGGCACACCCCACTGACCTACGGGGACAGAGTTGGCCTACATTAGTTTCCATAGCTACAGACACACAGCTTTAACACTTCCTGCCAAAATCCTGCATCATTTCAGATCCGTCATGGGTTTGTTCCAGCTCTGCATTGCACAGTAATGGAATGGAATGGAATTCGCTTTGACTGAGGAAAAAAAAAAACAGACTTTTACCAGATGATCTGAGAGACCAAGAGGGGTTCATATGTTAAAAGACAAATGCCTATTTTGCTTCTAAACCATTGAGAGATTTATAGACAAGCAGCGGTACAACATCTGCCAGACCAAAGGTTTAGATTAGTCCGCGCTGACTTCCCTCAATCTAACATATGGACAAACGCTGATTTTATTTCCTAACATTTTGCAAGAATGCAAAACAGTAAACGCCTTCCAGCAGTCACCAAATCTTCAGAATTTTAGAATTCCTCCGACAAATAAATCAACAATTTATGTTCTATGAATGTGGGTTGAGTTTATGTTCATGGGGAGAAATCCACTTAGAATCCATCCACTGTGAGCATCATTCACGTTATAATGTCTATATAAATTTTCACTTAAATACTTTTTTTAAAAGTGCATTGCCGTCACTTTAATGATCAAATAACTGGTGGTAAAATGTAGCATTTTTGTTGTAAATTGTTTGCTTAACAGGATGTTTTTGTTTTTTTCTTACTCCCCTTAGTGAATGATGGTTTGTGTGACATTTTGGCAGAGGCTCTCAAGAGACCATATATCTTTAGAGACCATCCCGGTTACATACATTTAGAATACAAATACAGATAGAAATATATACACAAGTTCAACCGCGAGTATATGATGGATTAAAAGCTCAGCGTGCTGGGGCCTGCAGTCCCTCGTAAGGGGAGATAATGAGCATGGTGAGAGGCCTGCGCCACGAGTGACTCAGGCCCATCCCACATCCAGGACATGGAGAAAACATACACTCCAGCCTTCCCACTATGTTCTGTCACTAAAAATCAGCTTGCTATTCCCCCACTATGAGGGAGGACAAGCTACCGCTCAACAAAATCAGGACTGTTTGCTGTCCTGGCTCCACAATGGTGGAATATAATCCCCATTGGAATCAGGAAAGCAGAAACTCTACGCATCTTGTGTCGTAGACTGAAAACTCGGACCCTAAAACAACCCTCCAAAAAACCTCTCTGTCTCTTATTGTTTTCTAAATGTAGCACTTGAAGCAGTTCAGTATATTTGATGAAGCTAATGTACACATTGTTGGACTGTGTCCATATTCTGAGTCACTTTGGATAAAAGCACCAGCTAAATAAATGGACACCTCAGTGCTTGTACACTGTACGTAGTTTTAATGTTTTTAATAATTTTAATTATTATTATTTCTTGATGTTGCTTTTGCTTTGTTATACTGTTTGGCTTTCTGTTGATTTCTGGGTATCCTGCTTTTGCTTTGTGTGTCAAAACATTTTGTAAACTCTGTTTCTAAAGGCGCTATATAAATAAAGTTATAATTATTAATATATTAATACATACAAGCATGTGGTCACTTCTAAAGGCCAGATTGAAAGCACTTGAAAACCCAGCTGGCATGTGTTTTATCTACCCCTAGTCACCTTTGCTGTGAATATTCTGTAATAATATCTATATATATATATATGTATATATATATATATCTGTAATAAATCTGACTGTGATGTAGAAATGGACGGGTATTGTGCAGTACGTTATATTTTCTTTTCTGTGTTATTTTCATGTCACTACAGGAACAATTTCCCCTTGAAAAATATAAAGCAATTCTAATCTAACTTTTAGTCTGTTTTACATTTATATTCTTAAAAACAGGACCAGTGTGTTCTTTGAGTCATAAACAGATGAAGGTGTGAAACTTATAGAGATAACATTCAAAATGACAGTATCTTCTAAATCAATAAAGCATGCACTGTTGATTTGCTCCGGGCCTGATTCCAGTACCAATCAAAAGGCATGCAAAAACATGCACTCTCACACACACACACACACACACACACACACACTTAGAAACACATTAATGAAAATACATGGATTCATGCATTAACATTACGTCTTCTTTGGAAATGTGATTACTGTGAAAGCAGTGAGTTATGCCTTCTCTCATGATGACATCCTTAATATGTGTATTTAACTGCCACGGTAACTGTCACTTCAGTTTTGACTCATTCCCGCCCTCAACATTTAAAACAAAAAAATATTGTTACACAAAGAACAAATATTTCTCACATAACCAGCATTTCTATGTTTTATTTTGTTGTTGTTATTGTTGTAGATATGCTTCATTTATAACAAATTGTGCACGTTGAATAACACAAAGACCTGCCAAGAACACTTTGTAAATGAGGAATGTGTTGAACCTGCTACTATATAAAGTGTTTTTTTTAATTTTCATTGGTACAGTTGTTGCTGTTATGTAATGTGGAATACAGGGTCTAAGTGAATGTACCATCTGCAAACAGCAGTGCCATGTGCAAATAATCTAAATGTCATAAAAATGCCTTTCCCTAAATAAATTGACATCAAACTGACCCTTCAAATGATCTTTCTGAACTCCACAAATCCATAAATTGTTTTTGACAGACACATGCATTCAATAAGGTCTTTTGAGATATATCTGTATCATTGTTACGAGATGAAAACCTTTAACTGCTCAAAGTTAGATTATTATTTTTAGATCGTTAGGTTGTAGAAGTTTCTTATAGCAGCACATGTCACTTGAAACATGCTCCACATGTAAGTCCTGCTGTTGACAGTTGGACTTGAAGTCATTGCCAAATGACTGTTGAGTCTTCTTGTCCCAGTGCAATTATGATAATCTGTCATTAAGTAGATCTATCAACATCATCTCTTTTTAGACACTACGAATTAAGGAGATACTTTAAGCAATTAAAGCAAAGCAAACATGTTCGTTCACTCCAAGAGCTTCAGCAACATTTTGGCTGATGGTTAAAGAGCAGTTGTGCAACCCTCAGCTGAGCATTTAGTTTGGATGTTTGCCAAAGATGTAACTAATGATAGGCCGGCAGACAAGTTGAGGAAATTGCAGGAACCATGTTTCTCAGGAACTTAACTTGACAGATTGTTCTCATACAGGCAGCAGTTATGTGGCCCCATACTTATTGTAGAATACAGCCTGTATGCATATATAAATGTATGTAAAAAAAAACAACTAACAAACAGAATAATAATAATAATTAAAAGGGAGTTGGCAAATGTGGAACTCATCTATTCTTTGTCACTGTGTTTTGCAACTACTAAAACTGCTTTGTGAGGTTGAAATGTGACCGGTTGGACCACCGGTATAAAGCATCAGAAGTGTGTGTTTTAGTATGATATTTATGCACTTACCTGGGTAAGGCACATGGAACCATGGGGAGTTTGTCAAGGCATCGAGGCTGATGTCAGTCCTGGCTGAGAAGCCATACTCTTCAGGCTTTGAAGGAAAGACGTCAAAGATGGTCAGTAGGAAGCAGACCAGCCAGGCGCCGCACATCCCGAACAAAGCCTAGAATGTGTTATCAGATACAAAGTGTCTCAGTGCATTTCAGCTCCAGTACAACCAACATGAAACCAAAGTACAGAACTCAAACTCAAATTCTTTAAAGCAACTGCGAGGCGCTGCAAGACAAACAACATCATCACGTTTCGAGCACAATCTAATTTATTAATGAATGTTGCTTTTAATTTGAACCTGCATGCGTCTTTATAATAATAATAATAAACTTTATTTATATAGCACCTTTCAAAACAAAGTTACAAAGTGTTTCACAAATAATACAGCATTATACACCATAACAGAAGAAACTCAAAAAAAAAAGACAACAGACACAAATAACAGAAAACATAAATAAAACAACAGTTAGTGTTCATAAAAATGTGTTTTCAGTAGTAATTTAAAAGAAGTTACTGTGGTTGCTAGACGGATTTCAACAGGAAGACTGTTCCAGTCCTTTAGTTTTAAGTCTTGATCGTGGGACTGTTAGCAGAGTTTTGTTAAGAGATGTGAGGTTACATGCAGGTAAATAGGAACATAACAGTTCAACGATGTAGTTGGGGCTAGACCATGTAGTGCTATAAAAGAAGTAAAACCTTAAAATCAGTCAAAAGCATAGCTGAGGTCCAGAAGAACCAGGGCAGACACTCACCAGCATCAGCAGCAAGGAGGAGATCATTGGTCACCCTAAAGAGAGCAGTATCAGTCTCAGGAAACAATTACCTGCTTACCAGTGTTCAGCTGCTTGTCCACGAGGCACGCAAACAGTTTATGCAGCTCTGACTGTTGGTTTCTCATGTCATTAACGCCAACGTGAACATGACTGCAGAGAGAATATTAGGTTTTTCACTCAGCTGCATAGCGGTGGCTGTAATGTCCATTACGCAGGCACCTGGAGAGCAAAACGTCTGGCCACCACGCACCACTACGTGCTGTGGTGGTGGGATGGAGCCTGATGTTGAGGACCCCATCACTGGACATTGGCTGTACCTGGAAGAGCAGGTGATTGAGAAGGACCAAGCTGGAGATCTCGACACTTGGTCCGCTGCAAACCAGGGTCAGTTAGGGCCAGAGGACACGTTGAAAGGTCGCGGCATCCTTTCAGAGGTGGAAACTCCTGCAGACTCAGTTTACATGGAGTTGAGACAGCAAGCCGTGGGCACCGCTGTGCACTTCTGATTGCATTTGCACTTGCTTACGTGGGAGCACAAGAGTTTTGTACAAGAATGCTTTCATCGTACGCAGGGATCTTTGAGTTGAGTCAAACAGTAGCGCGAGGGTAGATCTCCTTGATTTCTGTTTGGATGTCATCGTGACACCTTCAACAATAGGATGAAGATCATTTGAGTGGGATCATATTAAGACTAGAAATGATTCATCCAATGTGGTTTAAGTGAGACTATGTCATACATCATATTATTGATGTGTCAATGGTGAGTGTGTCATCCAAGAGAGTAACTTCCAAAAGAGAGTGACGGTCATTTCCCACAGCAATTGTAATGCATGATTTTCATTTTTCTCATGTGACAGCTACACAGGCTCAGTATTGGACAGAAATGAGTCACCGTCATCATCGTCTCCATGAGATGCAGACAAGGAACAGGCAAAAACAGGTCCAAACAGGCAACGGTCAAAACGATATACGATGGGATATGAAGATAACACTAGAACGCTGGTAAGTACAAAGACAATCTACTAGACAAAGGAAGGACCAGGATACATATACAAACAGGTCAGTAATGAAACACAGGTGAACCTAATCAAAACAGGCAGGAAATAACAAAGACAGGAAGTAAATCAGGACAGTGAACCACAAGGAAGAGGCATCCAAAATAAAACAGGAACTAACCAGTCTCACACTTGTGTGTGAAGGTAAATGCATGGCAGTGAAGCAGGGCAGATGTTAAAAAGAACATGTGTGACTGACTGAAACCCATCCTCAGACAAACAAAGGTTCAAATAAACACCCTCCTCTTTGTTGGCCAACCTCTGCCTGACAGGTAAAAACTGTAATCACAAGAGCTATGGGGCCTACAAAATCATCCAAAAGACTTTGAGTGGGGTTGTGTTTGTTCAAGTCAAACGCAAGCCCAGAAAAGACCCTCAGCACAGAAAAGAAAGAAGATGCTGTCAGAAAAGTGTGAGAATATAATTAGTATATAGTATCCAAAAGTAGCCAAAACAAACCTAAGTTTCTCTCACAAACCTGTTTTCTTTCAAATAAGTTTTTCAGTGACTACAGTTCCTGTACACATTCGTTCTTTACTGGTATTTCTACTGGTAGTGAGATAAAAGCATAAAAGAATAGCTGCACAGATACTTCAGAAATGGAGATAAGAATACTTACACTGTAAAAACAGAAGCGTTTTGAATATAAAACGATTATCTAGCACACTATACTAATCAATACTATATAAAAAACATGTCTAAAAGACCCACATGATCACTGCATAAAGCATACTGATACTGATTGGCTGACTTTTGCTTGACACTGGAGGATTTCTTGCAGTGGATTTTTCATTAAACAGTATAGTTTTGAAGCAAGACGAGGTGGTTGTAAACAGGTTTTATGGGCCAAATGTTCTAAAATGAAACGTTTATAGGATTTCTTTCCACAACAGAAGCAGAACACACAAGTCCTGGTTAATGTTGGCAACTCACAGAGAAAAGCTTGAAGAGCGGATACTGGAAAACTTTCCACTTCTTATTTTTGTAAGCAATCATTGGAACATCGACTTTGCTGAGGTACTGAGAGAACAGGAGGATCAGACAGACCGTGCTGTGGGAAAACAGAAAACAGGGAAAATGTGTTACTCGCAGTCGCAGACAGCCATCGGTGTACATTTGCTTAAGCATGGCCTTCTTCCATATATCACAGTTAGGGGGACGTCAGATCAAGTGAAAACATGACATTTTCCATGGCAGGTATGCCCACATGATGCTTACACATCACTGTGGGAAGGATTATGGGCATGTAACAACGTAAACTGCTCATTTCACAGCCTTTGAATGGCATTTTGTGCTGTGCATGAAGAGACCGCACACCGTGAGTAAAATGATGTCCAGGACCAGTGGGAGCTGTCATGGTGCCTGCTATTTCAGTGGGAAAATCTGGCACACACTTCCACACACCTCCACCAGACCAGCTAACTAAAAACAATAAAGGCTTATTCTATTCTGGACTTCTCTCAGCTCCACTGTGTTCAACACAATAAGCAAGTCACTCACATGTGATAATAAATTATTACATTAAAATGTAAATGATTAAATGTACATTTTAGCTGAAACACTCATCCAGGTTAAAAATCGAGTCGGACATGTGGAATAAAGACTGTGCTTGAAGTAAAAAATTCTAAGAAATCTTAAAATCTAATCTTATTGATTGACCTTGTGTGTTGTTGGGGGGGGCTTATCTTCCCTTCATGAGTCCCTCATATGTGACAATGTGGAACTCCCAGTCCTCTGAGATCTCCTACAGTGTTTTCAACAGAAAACCTCTCCATTTTTTATACTAATATAATACAAATATTTGAATCTATATTAATGATAAATATATATAATATGACGGTGACTTCATAAATCAAACATTTAGCATTTAACAAATAGAGAGCCAGTCTGACGTTGAAATTCCATTTCTGCAATATTTACTGACATTTAAATCCTGAATTGTCCTCGAGCAGTGTTGAATACATTTTATTTGATCATGTTTCGGAAATGGACTTCTTCATTTCCCCCTCACTCTGTCAAACTAGCAGAGTCTCAGTCGCATTGTTTGTGTGCTCAGAGAGTTGAATTACGACCGCAAGATGTCTCTGCTCCTAAGCTGATGGGGGGTTGTTGGGGGGTGATTGACGATTACTATCTATATGGCATTGGGATGCGCTGAACCTTTTTAAACCTACAAGGATCACTCTCTATGCAATGCTTTTAGCCTGTAGTACCTGGAGATTGCGGCGGGAAATGAAAACAGATTTCATGGGGCTGGACAGGGCAGGAGCAAAGGTAAATGAAAGGAGAGTTCATGTGGAACAGGGAGTCGCAGGAGCTGTGGGGATTAGGTGGATTTAATTAATGGACATGACTGCTTTGATAAATAAACAGACCAGGCAAATAAATAGTGAAGGAACACAGACGTGGATGCACAGACACAGCATTCCTTTATCTTATCTTACTTTGTATTCGTAAAGCTAAAGAAAGTTTAGCTTTGCAGTTCAACAGCACCACAAACTACAGCCTCCTCAAGAGACCACAGAGTTCATTAAACTCCACTGAATGTACATAATACTGTGTACATACACACCAATCAGCCAGAACATTATTATGGTCATAATGAATGGGCAAAACCTGAATAAATCAGTTGAGAGACCTAACAAATACAGGTGCTTCCATACCCTGTACGAAAGGTTCCTCAATAGTTTGATGAAGTGATGAATTGCTACAGCCCTAAAAACCTCACATCTCAACTCCATTGAGCATCCCATCATAAAAACACCAAACAAGTTGTTTTAGAGACTCTATGCCAAGAAGAATTACGGTGAAGAACACCAGCCACTCACAGAGCGGCTATTCCCCAGTGACCTCCGGACTTCTTTCCAGCTTCACTGAACAACGACAGGCCGATGAGGTTGATGGTGGGAGCGATAGCCAGGGGGCCGATGTATTTCAACACGAAGCCCACCAGCCCAGAAAAGCCCAGGACGATCTGGAGCAGAGAGGACACCAGGATGGCTCCCTGAATCTGTGGATGCCAAGACAAACATTTTCTTGTGACAACTCCACATCCACATTTTTTCCCAGTGAGACTTTTTGTGGCTGTCTGAGTGAAGCAAAACATCACTGACTAAGAGCGGCGCTAACAGATAATCAGTTAAATTGGTAGGCGTGATGTTGCAGAATGCCTTAAAGTACAAGAGTGGGTGCCAAGGGCCTTAAGGAAGAGTTTGTAGTCAGCAAAGGTAAGGGGGAGAAAAGGGGGGGGGGTATAAAGAGTAGTATCCAGCGTGTACACAAGCTATAAAAGGTGTTTATACCTGTTGAAGATCTGTGTTAAAGTTATCCAGGGAATAGTTATCATTTTTCAGCATACTGTTGTTCACCAAAAGATGAAACTGGAAACTGCACCTGATTCATTACTTCATTCAGAATAGACAGATATACGCTACTGGGCTCTGTGTGAAGTAAGCCAGCTTTCTATCTGGCATCTCTGTACAATCTCTGTATTTTATATGGTCACACCATTAGCTGAGTAACACTGAACATATTTTAAACGTGTGTGTGTGTGTGGGTGTGTGTGTGTTCAAAGTAAGCATTGAAAGTATGTATTGTATTATTTTATATTTACAGCACCAATAAAGAGACTCTTAAACAGAAATGAAGAGATAAAATAGAAACACGGAAAACGAGATCAAAGACAATAGGAGCGCTGCGTGGAACATGAGGTGTGTTCCAAAAGCAAAGTGGAGCGGTGGAAAGACAGAAAAGACTTCCAGGAAGATATAAACTGGCAGTAAGAAATACCATCAAGTGAGGACCCAAAATGGCAGAGGAGCAAAACAACGGTGGAACTGTTTGGAAATAGGAAAGGAGCAATTTCTTCCCAATATGGGCTGAAGACTTTACCTTTGATGCCCGGGGTTTTAAAAGAAAGCAGATTCCTTTAGATAACACTTTCTGAACAAACCAAACTGAAGCGGCTTAGAGAAGCACCTCCAGCAGATCAATCCCCAAGTGAAGAGAATGATTCCTTATCTGTCAGCACCACTGAGGGAGCGGATTCACAGTTGACTAAACACATGCAGATGATTGGATTACAGCTCTACTGGAGCATGCACATTCATCTGACAGTGGCTTCTGGCAGTAGCAAATACGTTTGTAATAAATGAAGTTAGGATAATGACAGGGACAGATGAAAACAGATGGTGCTCGGAAAGATAATGCACATGTATTTGATTCAAGAGAGAGGTTCCATTGTGTGGCAGTTTCTATCTACATAAACTTGCACTTTTAATGTTTATTTGCATTTTTGGATTATTATATTTGTACAAGTCTTACTGGTTTGTATTCATTAAAGTTCCCCTCCACTCAAAACCATATTTTTCTTCCTGTTCTTACAGCTGAGTGTTGGAGCTTCACTGTGCAGAATGATGTGTGTGCACAGTTTGACACTAGAAGGATGTTTTCACGTTCATCTGCTTAAAAGTGGAAAGTTTAAATGAAAAATCTGATTTTAAGGGGCGGGGCCTACCAACAAGATTTGTGACATCACAAATAGTTTGGAGGCCAATTCTGGTTCAATTTAAAACGTTTGAAGTGTGAAGTTGAAACCTGAAGTTCCTGAATTTGAAATGAGCTAGATGCCTTTTTAAGGATTTTTTGTGGGAAAACACATCAGGTTCACGTTATTATTTCAAGAAGACTATTTGAATACATGTCTGGAGGGGATCTTTAACGCATTTTCTGAGTGTGGTACACACCTTTTTGTTGTAACCAGTAAGAAACATTGTATTATTATAAAATATCACCTAAATACTGTATATATACTGTAAACTGTATGTGTATGTTTGCTGCCAATGTATTTTAGAGACTGATGGAAGAAAAGCTCGCACAAGTTTCTTTGAGGCACATGTATTGTTTGAACAGCACTTGATTCATTTTATTTAATTAAATGTGTTCTCGCTGCCATTTTTGTTTTTTCATGGAGATATTGGTACATGCAAATATTTACCCTGCACACTCCTCCTGCATCACCATTTATGGAATATGATGGGAAAGATGGTGCACATGTCACTGTCAATCATTGAGAGGCCCTCACATATTGTCGCACACCTGTGCATACAGAATGGGCTGAGGATCATCTATGTGAAATAAATGTTGTAAGAATGATTGAAAACACTTTTGACGAAGGTCCAGAGGGATCGTAATGTTAGCATGAACAATAAATGATGATGCTGAGCAGGACCAGTGTACTGGATCCCTGCCAGAGTTAAAAATTGCTGCTGCCAACAACATTGAAAACACATGTTTTTTAAATATGTGGCAGAATCTGAATTTCCAGATGCAACCGAGGTCCCAAAAAAAGAAAAGCTAAAGCAAAGAGCAATATTTCAGACTGGGACGGCACACGATCCAGGAAAATCACACTGCACTCAATCAACACCCACAATTTAATAAAACTGACATTGGCCAGAGGCAGGACACCAAAGCAAGCGGCCATGATGACAATAAAGCTGCTTTGAAATTATTGATCTGACCAGTGCAGTTCCTAATGATTCCCCACAACCAGAGCCTGCGCACATCTGTCATGAATCTTCTGAAGATGTTCCAGAAGTAGATGAGGCAGATGCAGATGAGTGGGATCCAGAAGATGACGCAGCAGATGGTGACGACAGTAATACCATAGAATTATGTCAAGAATGAGGATGTCGCACAGGTAATGTGATGAGATTAGGAACGTGTTTGGGTCTGGAGGTAGAAATGTTTCTTATCTTATCTTATTAGACATTGTATTAACTGAGAGGCCAGGAGGAAAAAAATACTTTTTAAAAACATGCATTGCTGCTGCTTCATCTTTTATATTTACGTATTTATGATTTAACTGGTGTGATAAAACACCTAGGCATGTCATTGCAATCTCTTAAATGGGCCCTCTGCCAATTGTGCACATAAAAGTCCGTCATCTGATACTCCAGTACTCCAGCTTGTAAAAACATTTGTATAAAGTCCTGCGAGGCTCTTGAGGAGCTCTGCCGGGTGTGAAGAAAAGGAACTGTCACGATGCCATGCTAAAGTTGTCGGGGTTAACTTGGGCTCAGATTGGAGATGAGTTGGAAATATGGGAAACATAGGATCCAATATTATTTGGACCTTATAGTTAAAAAGTAGAGAATGTCTCTTTAATTGATCCCAAGCTCAAAATAAAACTCTATGAAGGTCTTCCACGGCTGTGTGCGCTCCATTGTTGCGGTTCTTCTGATAGAGCCTAGATTCCAGGTAATGGTGTATTATTATTATTCCACTGGCTTTCAACCTTTTCCTTTAGAGTAGTTATACAGTATAAATGTTAAATTAACATGTTATTTTGTGTTAAATTAAAACTATATATATATATATATATATATATATATATATATATATATATA
>JAVQJD010060323.1:0-21201 GCA_036023655.1 Nannoperca australis | reverse complement strand
GTGTGTGTGTGTGTGTGTGTGTGTGTGTGTGTGTGTGTGTGTGTGTGTGTGTGTGTGTGTGGTGATTATTTGAAGAAGTTTTGTAGTGTAAAAGCTTGTTTTGTTCACGTCTGCTCTGGTTTGAACAAACTTTATGTGCACACAAGCTGCTGCAGAGACAGACCACAGGACAAAGTGATCCCAGTAAATGTGTTGACAGCACAGGTGAACAACAGGAGGATATTTGAACCAATCAACTCATAGATTTCAACTCCAGCAACACAAGACAAGGAGAAAAGGCTATTTTAAAAGTTAAAAGTTATTTATCCACTCTGATGCACGACCCCTTAAGCTTTCACGTCCTGGTCCAAATGAAGCTCCCTGACACTTTGTCGAGAGCGTCGAGAGCAACACTGAACGAATCTGTGGACACTTTTACAGATGTTTTGGCATAAAAATAAAAGTCAGATTCAGCCTGGAAACTGTCACAAAGTCTGTTTCACTGCCGTCACGGCTTCCTTCAGCCCGACCAGAACATCTCTCTCTCCACACGCTCTGATGTGTTCGCTGCAGAGCTCGGCATTAGCAGCAGTCGGGTGCACTTCAAATATTTGAGTCTGGAAAGATAAAGCACACTCGGATTGGAAAGATTTGGCTTTTTGAGCGTGGATACCAATATTCTTCCGTGTAATGAAGCTGCACATTTGATCCAGAAAGAGACATTTGAAGCAGTTTAATCCCGTCACGTCTTTCAAATGTCGCACGTTTAGTTGAAGCTGAATTTTTACATTAAATCTGAACTTTTCGAGGTTTGACAGCAACACATTTCAGCACTTTAAAAAAGAGAAAGCTTGACATTTTGGGGAAAATACGCTGATTCACTATTCGTGTCGGTCCCGTTAGCTTAGCTTAGCATAAACACTGGAAACGGGGGGAAACAGCTAGCCATATAACAAAATCGCCAACAAGGTTCTTTTCTTTAAAAACAAAGAAATAACAGCCATGTCTTTGAGCTAAATGCTAACATTCCCATCTTTAATGTTTATTTTATACGGATGAAACAACGTGTTAAAATTACAGTTCAAAGTTTTACGTGGAGTCACGTGCTGTTGTCCAGCAGAGCCCGAACGGATGATAGACAGATTGTGATACGTTTGTAGAGGGCCAGGCTAGCTGTCTCCCTCTAAGCTAAGCTAACCGGCTAACGGCGGCAGCTTCATATTCACAGCAGCCTACAGATGTGATGGTGGCATCAAGGTTCTCCCCTGCTTCTGATTAAAATATCAAATACTGGCGCAAAACCTCAGCTACTGGCAGCCTCCACCCTTGAACATCGCAGCTGCGTTACTATGACTACCGCTTCTCAAATGTGGTCCAGTTAAAAACACAAAAAGTCAACAACAAAGAAAAAGTTTGGGGAGATTTCTGGCAGCTGAAAAAGGAAAGAAAACCTGAACTTTGACTTTTCCAAGCACTTCCTGGAGGGGTGGAGCTTGTTTGGTAACATGTTGGAGGGTCTGTGCAACCTCACGCTGACATGAGACACATTCTCCCACAAGCATAAGGCAGGAAGTGTGTGTGTGTGTGTGTGTGTGTGTCCTTGAGAAGTAACCCTGAAGCGAGTGTGTTTGTGTTTATGTATGTGTGTGTGTGTGTGTTGTTGGCATTAACATCCTCCTGTTTGGCAGCCCTCTCTGCCACACACACACACACACACACACACACACACACACGAGCTAATGAGATGCAGCTTTAGCATGCCATGTCTGGCTCCTGTAGAGTCAAACACATGCTATTTCCTTCCGCGGCCGTCGATCACTCACACATTTACATTTCAAAACCCGTAACATTCACAGGACCTTGACCTCGTGACATTTACACCCCCCTAAACCCCCGACCGGCTTGGAAAAGTGTGTTATTCGGATTACTTTCATGCCAGTCGCCCTTCAAAGTCAACATAATGTTGTTGTTGTTGTTGTTGTTGTATTAATGTGAGGATGCAGATGCTCCACACGGTGTTTTGAGTCGTTTACGTTGTCCTTGGTTTTAAACAGACTTTGTGAATAAGTGCAGGGAGCGCGTCAAAGCTAAGATGTAGCCCTGAAACGTAACTTCTACTCGCTTTCCTTTTATGGAAACATGCCAACACCAACATAAAAGGAAACCAACATGGCGACGGGAAAACTGAAAGCCATCAGGAGAGCGAGACCCCGTTTAAAGTAATGTAATGTCAGCTGTTTGTCACTTTTGAGCCCTGTTTTGAATAATTGGCGCCATTAAAAGTAGCCGAATTAGCTGTTAGCACTTAAAAAGGTGGTGATTCTCAGGCAGTTCTGAAGGGTTTCTCTCTCTCTGCTCTGCTTTCGGGGCGTTTGTTTTCTCTTACAATCATGTAAAAACCAGAAAACCTGCAAAATCTCACATCTGAGAACCAGAAACCATCAAATGTTGCAAATGTTTGCTTGAAAAATGACTTGATTTTTAATGAATCGACAGAATCGTTGCAGCTCAGAGACAAAACTAGAGACCCGACATGCTGCGCAACACAAACCCCACAGACTCACACTTTGCAAAGCTCCTTCGCTGTGAATGACCTTTGACCCCTGCATCCTCACATTCCTACATAATCAACACCGGGCCGCTGTGTCTGTGTTCTGAAGATGAGAGGAGGCAATAAGACGAGAGCAAAAAGGGTGGATGGAAGAGGAGGGGGGAGGGAATTAAAGAGAAGAAATAGTTGAGGGAGAGAAGGAAGCTGGGAAGCTGAGAGGGGCGTTTCTGGCAGCGAGCAGTTTCCATTACTGGCCAAAATAAACCGATACCCCATGACTAATCACCTCATCGCTGGAGCAGGAACTTACTACAACACAAAGAGAGAGAATAAGGGAGGAGACCGTGGAGGAGGAGTCCAGACACCTCCAGGAAATAACCCCGCCGATCCCAGGAATCACAGCAAACAGGAAATAACAGCTGGACACACGTGGTGCTGGAGGTGTTATGGGTTGCGTTGGGGATGTAGCTTGCTTGCTAACGAGATAAAAGGTGTAAATAAGGCTGCGTTTGCAGTGTTCCACGTGTGCTGGACCTCCTGCCGAAGCCACAACATCATCTCCATCTCACAGTTCAACTTCTGGATGTGTGAAATCAACAAAGTACAACGCACAAATCACTTTTGTTGGGAGTTGGAGTTCTTTTAAAGGTGTATTTTCCTCCATTTTTGACTGAGCTGTAGGCTAGCAGCTTCCCCTGGATTCCAGTGTTTGTGCTAAGCTAGGCTAACTTACTGTAAAACGGCAAATCAGCAAAGCTTGTGCCTGTTCTTCTAAATATCTCTGCAACACATGCCAACACAAAACAAATGTCCGGCAAATACTCTACGATGATGCTTTCTTCCCCCGAACTCGTCTCCTCAGGCTGCGTGTGACCCCCGGGTGAAGGTTCAACTTGGTTTAATCCAGACGTGGACGTGAACGTGTGACCAGTTATCACCCACGTCCAACACGCTGCAGTGCATCAAGTGGAGCTTAATGCACTGTGACGGCACAACAACACTGATGTGAAGGACACACACACACACACACACACAGAGACACACACACACACGGATAAGAGATCCTGACCTTCCCACAGCCGGTCGGTTACTATACAACGGTGTGTGTTTTCTGAGGGGAAAATCCAACATTTGGTTTCACTTAGGAGAAACAATGTGACTGTAAATGGGCACAGCTTTTATTCCACTGCTGTGAAACAAACAGACAGAAAAATAGCAACGAGGGTAAAACAATTAAAAACAGTCCAGTCCTGAAGGTTCTCATCTGGTGAAAAATAAACTCAGATTTGTTAAAATAACTGAACTGATCTTCTCCCTTTGTCATTCAGATGTTCTGAGTAACTGGACGTCAGTCGCTGAGTTTGTGGGACTTTGATGAAAGCTGGAGCTGAACAGCGGACGCCTTCGAAAGCAGTAAGATCTGATAAAGAAATAAAACCCATGTAGTTCATGTTCGAGCCTCATCACCCACATCTATCGAATAACATCTTTATAAAACACTAAGCGAGTTGTCAAAACCTACAGTTACAAACTGAAAGCGAGTCCAGTGTTTTCTTGTGAAATGTGTCGTCACCAATCTGTTGAGAACAAGTCATTCTGCACCTTCACCTGCAGAAATCAGAAAAACGCTGCCAGCCAGAACTCAAATACTGCAGTGAAACAAGAAGCTGTACCTGAAACAGTCCACTTCCTGTGGTTGTTTCACAATAAAGGATCGTTTCTTTTATTATTGTAAGACATCTGCAGGAAATGGTTTGTTTGTATTAACAGAAGATTAACAGAGTAAACAAGAGAATATCAAACAAATATTATATAACGATAATACAAATATTATATAACGATAATACAAATGTTATATAACGATAATAACAGGCCTGCTGCCGTTTTCAGTCAAGTTTGGTAACGGCCAAAGATATTATTCAGCAAGGAAACCCAAGAAGGGGAAAAGAAACAAAGAGAGGGAGGCGGAGAGCCAAAAGCACACGCACACACACACACACACACACACACACAGCAACCACACTTTCAAACTAAATATAAAGATAGTACACTCTGTAAGTAGTACTTGTACTGCATGCATGCAAACCAAATATACACACACACACACACACACACACCAGGGTTGAACTGAAGGGCTCTTCGCTCACCGTTAAAGCTAAACTGGTTCATCGATGAGTCAGCTGGTGTTTTAAGCACAAGCTCAGTTCTTCTTTCTGTCTCGTGTGAGTTGAACTGATACAAGATCTTTAGGTTTTGGATGAAATTAGCTTGTCGGTCTCAGAAAGGACATTAAGTGCACAAGTGAAGCTGTTCTGTCAGACTCTCCGGTGGACGCAGCGAACAAAAGGAGTGATCAGATTTGCAGAAACCAGGCTTCACTTGTTGCACGCAGGTTTGAGCTGCACACAGCTGTAGAATCTCTGCTGCACTCACAACGAAGAAAGACAGAAGACGGAGAAACACACAGAGAACCGAAGGAAACAAACATCCAGACAGAGTTAAAAGACAAGGAACCAGCAAGGAAAACATCAGAGTTCAACAGAAGCTCACTCTGCAGGCTGATGGTTACACACACACACACACACACACACACACACACACGTGTGTCAACAGCAGCAGCAACTCTGTTAAACCGGTTTGTTCATGCAACCCTGTGTCACATCCAGTGGAAAGTACTGAATGTCACTGATTAGTGTTTGAGTGTGTGTGTGTGTGTGTGTGTGTGTGTGTGTGTGTGTTCTGCACCCCCCCCCCTCCTTCCTGCCTGCAGCCAAATGGTAAGCACTTGACAAACATTACCAGTGAAGCCTCGACCCTGATTTACCTCATGATCCCTCTGTTAAATCAGACAAGTAACAACAAGAACCCAAGAAACAGAGACGCTGCAGAGGACACCGCAGCTAGCAGCTGCTAAATATTAGCATGCTAGCTCGATTTAGCATGCTAACTTGAGTTAGCTCTGAACCATAAACCAAAGTAAAAGGAGTAATGAGAAATCCTCCTGAGGGAAACCTGAACCTTTAAAGACAATCCACCCAACAACCTCACGGAGGATCACAAGCAGGGTTCATCCTCAGTGGACCATGAATGTCTCTATAAAAGCAATTCATCCCACAGTTCAGGGGATGCAACTAACAATGACGTGCTATAAAATGTTCAAAAGAAAATGTGAAGAGTCCAAAGTGACGTCAGCAAACGGCTTCTTTTGTCCAAAACTTCAAATACTCTTAATGTCCTGTCGCGGATGACGAAGCAGCTGGAACCAGAAAACCAGACCAGAGCTGAACCTAGTCTTAGTTTAGGACCAGGCTTAATCTGGATCCTAAAACCAGGCGTCAAGTGTCTGAAGTCTCTTTCATCCCAAATTCAAATTTAAAAAGAAAAAAAAACCTCTGCAGAACAATACAAACAAGGAACTCGCTGATTGCCACTTTAAAATGTGCACGCCTCGTCTTCAATCAGCGGTGTGTGTGTGTGTGTGTGTGTGTGTGTGTGTGTGTGTGTGTGTGTGTGAAATTACCATCACTGCATGAACTGTGGCATGCTGATTACATGTCCAGATCAAAGATCATGTTCAGTACAATTCAAGCACTTTCCAGGTGTCTTAACCAAACATTTCCAGGCTCTCAAAACCAAATTATCAAGAGACAACAAACAAATATGACGACGGGATCGTTTTACGTCGAAAGACTTGGTTCACGTGAGCGTAGCTTTAAAACCAGGCACTTTTCAAGGACAGTATAACCGAATTCTGAATTGAACCTGAATTCATGTGGACACACACACACACACACACACACACACACACACACACTTTATTTTATTGTCAAATGTTTTTAAAAAGTCAGAACATCATCTTCCAAATAGCATTCAACAAGTGTTTTTTTATCACCTCCGACCGTGTGTGTGTGTGTGTGTGTGTGTGTATATACCACCCACCTATACCACACACACTTCACACTTCACACTCTGTCCTCGTCTCATGCCACCATGCAGGTCTGAAATGTGTGAGCGTGTCTGTAAAGTATCTGCATACCTCACACTCACACTGTGTTTTATGTTAGACCATCTCACACACACAGTCTCACACACACACACACACACACACACACACACACACACAGTCAATGAGATGCCAAAGCAGTGCGCTCGGGGTGCGATCACACTCCGATGAGACAGCATGCGCCATGACGCAGATAAATGTGAAAAACGTTTCCACAACGCAACATGGGAGGAATGTAAAGTCAGAAAGGATTTTCCACCTGTGGCTCCAGTCAAAGGATAAAAGAGACGTTTTTGTCACGTCAGAATCTAAACCTGAAGTTTAAAGCGTCTCTAATAAAGAAGATGATGTGTGAGATGAGGTGTTTATCTGCTGTGGTTTCCTCTGAGCAGGAGTAAGCTGCTGAACACAGCAGCTACAGAGCCAGGTGTGTCCCTCGGGAGCTGGTGGAGACCAAACACGGAGCTAAAAGAGAGGAAGTTCACGACTCCACATCAAAGATCATGTTCAGTACAATTCAAGCACTTTCCAGGTGTCTTAACCAAACATTTCCAGACTCTCAAAACCGAATTATCAAGAGACAACAAACAAATATGACGACGGGATCATTTTACGTCGAAAGACTTGGTTCACATGAGCGTAGCTTTAAAACCAGGCACTTTTCAAGGACAGAATAACCGAATTCAAGCACATTCATAACCTTGAAAACACTACTGTTCAAATGAAGCATTTTTTACATAAAAATCCACGATCTGTGGACTCAACGCTCCTGGTGTGAAAACAGCCTTCAGGAGATAACAAGAGGTTTAATTACAGCCCACACAGAGAGGGAGAGGGGGGGGGAGAGAGAGAGAGAGGGGGAGACAGAGAGAGAGAGAGAGAGAGGTCTACTGACCTTCATGCACCATTTATAAGAATAGTTGTGAGAGGAACATTGTATTTTTAGCAGCGACAGATTTTGGTCTTCAGATAACTTCTTTTATGGTGACGCAACCTCAAACCAACACAGACTAAAACCAAATACTGGAAATTCCCACAGCCCAAAAAAACCCCAAACACATCACGTCCACATTCCAGCTTTGCATCAACTCAGGAATTCCCAGAAAGGTCGGGAAAACTGGACGCAGCCCACATACTGATAGGCTTTCTACACAATCCTTAAGAAAATACTTATCTTTCATAATTTCCCCCTTAAAAACTCGTAAAGGTGGAAGCTTTTTGTTTAAATATCAGTAAAAGGCTGCATGGATTCTGTACAGACTGACAGGAAAAACAACCCCCGATAAAGAACAATGTGAAGGACATCAGGGAGGATAAAGAGCTGAAGAAGTGATTCAGAGGAAGTTCGACAACATTCAATTCAATGGAAACAAAATAAAGGAAGTGAAACTGGAGGGAGGCTTTTCAAAATAAAGGGATGGATGAATTTAAGGGGAATTTTCGCTGCCAACCCTAACGTACAGACTGAAATATCTCAACAACTATTGGCCAGCAGGAAAATATGAACACCAAATTTAACATTCATGATCCCAAGAGGATGATCTTCATACGGACCTTTCCTCTGGCGCCACCAGCAGGTTTGAGCTAAATGTCTCAACGACTATTGGATGGATGCTCATGATAGTTGGTACACCCATTCATGTCCCCCTCAGGATGAATTGTTGTAACTTTGGTGATTTACATTTTACGTATAGCGCCACCATCAGGCCAACATTTCAATCTGTCCAATACTTCTGTTCAGCTGTACTTTGTGTTTAGCGATATAGCAATTACCAAACATTAGCACGCTAACATGCTAAACTATTATGGTAAATATTGCAACAACTTTAGCATTGTCACTGTGAGCATCTTAGCGTGCTAACATTAGCATTTTGCTGAAAGCAACACAGAAACTCTGTCCCATGACCAGGAATATTCTGGAAGTAGTGAGAAATATTGAGCAGCTATTGTGCAGATTAGCAGATATCACAAACAAGGTACAGCTAGCTTAAACTAACGTAGTCCTGCTATAAATACTACTGCATGAACTTTAAATTAAACTTTATGGTCCTTTGGAGGAGGGAGTTTGTGGTGCTGTTGAACTGCACCTTTATTGACACTTGATAATGAACATTATAACCTTCATAAAAGAAGGATGCACTGTGGGGGTGCTGCATTAGCGTGCCAGCTGTACCTAATAAACTGGCAGCTGATTGTGTATATCGGCCACTGATTTCATCAGCTGGAAAACATTTCCACACAGTTTCTGCTCTTCAGGTAATCAATTAATCAATCCCTACACTATGGGGACATTTAATGATGACGTTAAAGATTTAAAAACCAACAAACCTCGTTTCAAAGAGAAAGTAAAGGTAACAGCTTGACCTGTACCTGCGGTTACCTATCTGAACAAGGACACACACACACACACACACACAGTGCAGTTTCTACTGTAAACACAACCTTCGGACGCTCCCTGAAAGCACCACCCTAGATTACACACACGCTCCGTTGCTAGTGGACAAACACACACACACACAGATTACCGTTTGATAAACACGATCACATGTCAATCAAACCAGCTGACCCACAACTGCACAGCTTGTCCTGCCGAACAAGGTGTGTAAGGATCGTTTGATGGGCAACAAACCCCGGGATGCACCTTCGGGTGGCATGATGCGATGATGTACACCGTCAAATGATATAAATGTGTTGTAATTACTCAGAAACAGGTGAAAACTCTGATTATACAACAGCCACGTCCCCTGATTTCCTGTCAGAGTTCAAATACATCAAAACTGCAATATAAAAATACATGGTTTCATCACCTACGTCATTATTAGTCTATATTATATTATTATTAGCCCAAATCAAACGCTGTCAGAGGCCAAAGTGACATCTTAAAACATCTTGCTGCGTCAGACAAAGCAGTCCACAGCCCAAATATATTACATTTACAAAGATTTAAAAACAGGAGGTTCACTCGACTCCAAAAGCCAGCGGGCAGCAGCGTCACTCCTCCAGGACGAACCTGCGCTTCAGTGGCTGATGAGCTTCCATGTGATTTCTTTAGCTCGAGTACTTCTTTCATCTGCAAAACAAAGGCGACCCGACGCAAAAGCAGCGCCGCGCTGATGCAACATCATCATAAGCAGCAGCAATTCAGCTTCTAATGATTTTATACAAAAGCAGCCACTTCACTTTGGCTGCTAGCTGACGGTGGAGCTCCGGGTGGAGGGGTTTGTGTGAGGTTGGGCAGCGGATTATATCACATGCGGGCGCCGTGTTGTGGACCGCGCTGAGAAACACCGTCTAAAGTTTCCACAAAACACAGATCTTCAGTAAATTCATCAGAACGAAACGCACGTCCACGCTTGTTTCATTAAAATCCCTTCATTTGAGTTCTATTCTTTAAAATCAATGAATACAAAATGGTGGTGCATTTGTGTGCTGAAATGAAGCTCAGACAACAGAGCTTCCTCCCACAGCTGACGCACAGCAGCGCATTGACGAGCCACGATGTTTGTGAACTCAACAGGAAGTAGAGACGATTATGAAACAGCTGTACTGAACGGTCTACAGAAACTATTCCGCTGACTTCAGAGTAAATGTTCCTCGCCGTCACTGGATGATCAGATGAACCCGAATACTTTCGTAAACAAGAAGAAAGTCCCTCTGCGAAGGACTGATGTAGGAAGTGGTGCTGGGAAGGAGGCGAGAGGAGGCGAGAGGAGGCGACGCTGCTGCTGCTACGTCCTCTGATCAACCAGGCGGCAGCAGCAACACATGAACAAGGCTCTTATTCTGAAAAACACAACTTTTACTTCCTGTGCTTGAGACAACCAACGTACCAAGAGAAGACTTGCGGTGACGGTTTTATCTCTTTGGTCAGAAACGTGGCGTCCAATCAGAGCTACTCGTGGGGTGCGACACCTGAACACTTAAACAATATATTACAATATATTTGAAAAGCTCAAATAAAGACCGGAAGGTGAACGTTGAACTCTTCCTGCCAGAAAACGACCAAGACAACGCTCTGAAGTGCCTCCATGTCTCGTATCCAGAGCCCCTTCAGGACGCTCTGTGATGAGCCCACACAAAGGACTGCAGCTACAAGAATAGCAAGTAATTAAAGGTATTGTATGGATTCAAACAGGAACAGAAGACGCAGGCTGGAGTCGTTGTACCCCTCCTCTCCGGGGCTTTTTGTCTTTGCGTGTCTTTTCATGTTTTCTGTTCTTCACCAAGCGAGCAGCGGCCTTTTATCCACTTAATGATTAGTCTGTGGCGGTGGAGAGCCACGCCTCTCATCTCCGACACCGACCGACTGACGTGACCCTGAATTAACGGAGAGAGAAAAGAGGCAGTCGACACGCACGCACGCACGCACGCACGGTGTGTGAGACAGAGACACAGAGACGTGTTTATGCATCATGTGTCACCAGCGTCACGTCGGAGGCATCAAAGGGGAAATAAAGATGTCTGACGGGGCAGAGGCCGGAACACACAGCAACAACTCCACGTCACTGTGGTGTCTGTGATATCTGTGGTGTCTGTGATGTGTCTGTAATATCTGTGATGTGTCTGTAATATCTGTGATGTGTCTGTGATGTGTCTGTAGTATCTGTGGTGTCTGTGATGTGTCTGTAATATCTGTGGTGTCTGTAGTATCTGTGGTGTCTGTGATGTGTCTGTAATATCTGTGATGTGTCTGTAATATCTGTGATGTGTCTGTGATGTCTGGTGTGTCTGGTGTGTCTGTAATATCTGTGATGTATCTGTGATGTCTGGTGTGTCTGGTGTGTCTGGTGTGTCTGTAATATCTGTGGTGTGTCTGTAATATCTGTGATGTGTCTGGTGTGTCTGGTGTGTCTGGTGTGTCTGGTGTGTCTGGTGTGTCTGTAATATCTGTGGTGTGTCTGTAATATCTGTGGTGTGTCTGTAATATCTGTGGTGTGTCTGTAATATCTGTGATGTATCTGTGGTGTCTGTGATGTCTGTGGTGTGTCTGATGTATCTGTGATGTATCTGTGATGTCTGTGGTGTGTTTGTAATATCAGTGATGTCTGTAATATCTGTGATGTGTCTGTGATGTCTGTGGTGTGTCTGTGGTGTGTCTGTGATGTCTGTAATATCTGTGATGTATCTGTGATGTCTGTGGTGTGTTTGTAATATCTGTGATGTGTCTGTGGTGTCTGTGATGTCTGTGGTGTCTGTGGTGTCTGTGATGTCTGTGGTGTCTGTGGTGTCTGTGGTGTCTGTGGTGTCTGTGGTGTCTGTGGTGTCTGTGGTGTCTGTGATGTCTGTGGTGTGTCTGATGAATCTCTGATGTCTGTGACATCTCTGTGATTCTGCTCCTCAGCAATATGTTTTACATAAAGTGGGACTTCTCCTGGAAAACATTGAGAGAAATGCAGCGGTTCTGCTCCGTGATGCTTCTCGTGCTGCAGACCAACACATGCAGCTCTGTACAGGAAAACAGCAGAAAGCCATGAAGGAGTTACAGTTTCCCAGGTCACAAAGTGACGACTTTACACAGAGGAAAGCAGCAAATACTCCGGTAAAGAAGCTGGAAACAGCACGTTAAGCAGACTCAAGGGAGTAATCACTTATATAAAGTGATGACAGCTAGCTAAGCAGCGGAGACTTACCCATTTGTCCCAAAACAAGACAAAACTAGGAGCTAAGTCCACGCGTTACAATTGAAAACTTATATATATTTGTTTGAAATAAAACCAGACAAGTTAATCAGCAGTAAAAACGCCAACAACTCACTGGTTCCAGCTTCTCAAACTGCTGCTAGCTGCTTCTCTTTGTCACACGACAGTGAAGTGAATATTACTTTTGATATCAAGCTGAAGTCCTGAAACAACAGGAAATGTTAGTTAAATAAGACTGCAGGACTCTGACTCACCAGACTGACGTTAATGTGGAGGTATGTGGCGATGTTTCACAGTGTGAGCATGGGGGGGGGGGGTTTCAGGGAGCACCAGGCGGGACCAGGAAACACTGGACAGTAGAGCAAAGTCTTCACTGACTCATGCAAAGGGCTCATTTCCTGCTCTGCTGTTTGCACACACTCTGTGTTGATCATGATCATCTAACTCGTGGCTTTAATTGGCCAATCAGAGGAGGGCTCCCTGAGGAATGTCCCCTCTGCACCCAGAGGTGTTAAAGAGATAAGTGCCGTGTTGTCTCATGGGATATCATCACAGTGGTCAACTCCTCTGGACTTAATAGAGTTTTAAACAAGTCCTAGTGTCTGACATTCATCTCATCACAAACACATAAACACACAAACAAGTAACAGTGGTAAACAACGCGTGCTGCCAAACCCAATGCAAAAAAACACACATTTACAGACACACACACACGTGAACTCATGCACGAGTGAAATCACACAAACTCAAAGGGACTCGGTAACGAATGTGCAGCTGAACGTCTGTCTGACCTCTGACCTCTGACCTCTGAGGACGCCACTTCCTGTGTTAAATCCCTACAACGTGGAGAAAGCAGAGACAACTCTCTCCGTCTTCTCTGCCGAGTCACAAAGCATCATCTCCTTTCAGGCTGCGAGGGTTAACGGACGTTTGAAGAACTTTATTCTGCTGTTTGGGATTAAAAAACAACATGTTTCCATCCGAGAGAAGCGGGTGAGGCCGTGAGTCCACGTCCTGGTGAGGCGCTCTGCTCCAGCAGCTGGGACCACATGAATATGGATAACATGTGCACTGATCAAGCAGCCAACGATTACTGCAAACAGCTCCGCTGCCGCAATATCTTTCAGCCTCCAGATTAACAAAGTGGCTCAACACATGCTGCAGAGCGGCCGAGCCAAGTCTGCAGCAGACGGTCGGCAGCGGGAGCGTGACGTCCATCTGTCAGAGGCGCTTTTATCTGCTAACATTGTGTTTTCAATCCGCACACAGCCTGCGAGCACAGACTACACAGATAATGCTGGGAGATGAAGCCGCAACAGCAGTCTGTTTTTTACTTAATGCACGCACACACACACACACACACACACACACACAGTGTTGAACCTGCAGGAATTTGTACGTCAACTTGCGTTAATAACACGCATCACAACACGCCAAATGTACGCAAAGATCACGCTGTGTATTTGCGATTTATGGAAATATTGTAAATTTTTCAGTTATTCGACAACTACAGTTAGTAGTTACTCTGATTTTAAATACAAAACACGTGATCAGTTTATAAAATACGACGCATTATTACAGATTAACGGCCTTGAAAACCCCCACACAGGTGCTCAGAGTGTGTCTTTTCCCCTTCAGACTGTTCTCCCGCTCTTCTTCTCCAGCAACATAAGTTTCTGTTTCAAGACAAACATGTGACTCAGCCGGCCGCCTGTTTCCAGTCCAACAGGTTTCTGATAGTCTTACAGTTAAAAACGGGCCTCAGCAACACAAAAGGAGGTTGAAAATAAATCTCATTGGTTCATTTAAGCACAGGTGGGTGGAGCTAAAGTGCTACAGCTTTTCTAACTAACGGACAAACCAACATGCGAGTGGCGTTTAGGGTTCTGGTGCGAGTTCCAACAAAGATGCACGTTTGCTTATTAAAAGAAATACAATCCTGCATGGCTGCAGAAAGCTGCAAGCTAACAGCTACGTGTTAGCACGCTGGGTATACGCTAGCACTATTCAGCCACAACACCTCTTTCTATTTGCTCTGTACCGACCTGTTAACCCCTTTGGCAGTTTGTTCCCAGGACTGTTCATCATTTCATTCATAAAATAATAAAGATAAATAACAATAATACATAAGTTAATAAAGATTTACTGAAGAGAGAAAACGCGCTCTGAGCTAGCTAGCGTGCTCACCGTCAGTTACCATGCTTGTTAGCCCGGTCGCTAACGAGGCAATAAGTACAAAGTGTATTCTAAAGACATATTTGTACCATCAACTCTTGTCTTTCAACTGTGGAGCAGTTTAAATAAAAGTCAACGGTGCAACAAAGCTAATAATTTACGATAGCGTCCTTTATTTTGGACTCTGCAACTCCTAAAAGGTCAAAGTTCAAACTAGACGCAAGCTAGCAAGCAAATCCGCTGGTTGCTGCAGTTCCGTTAGAGCTGCAATGATTAACTGGTCGACAGAAAAGTAATGAAGTTTTCTGATTCTCAATTAATATAAAGGCAAAACATTTGCCAGCTTCAGCTTCTCAAATGTCACTAATTGATGTTTTTCTTTGTTAAATATGATTTTAAACTGAATACGTTCTGGTTTTTTGTTCTTGGCTTCTTCTCAGCTGTAAAATAATTAATTCAACATGTTGGAAAACGCACTCATTTGTTTTTCCTGCCAAGAGTTAGAAGTGAGGAACGATACCACTCGTTAGAGCCATCAGCCGGTTAGCTTAGCTTAGCACAAAGTCAGCTAGCCTCGCTCACCTCTAAAGTTTTTTTTAATCGACTTTGGGTTTGTGAGGATTAAATAAGATACAGCATGTTAATCAGTGAGTGGTAGAGGTTTACCCTTGGACAGAGACAGGCTAGCTCTTTGTGCTAAGCTACGAGCTGCTGGTGGTAGCTTCTGACACAGAAAATGAACCCTAACCTAAAGTGGATCCTTTAGATGCTGGAGTGACCGAGCCTTAAAGACACCTAAAGGTTAAGAGGAATGCAACATCAACCCCCCCGGAGTCCTGCTACCAAACGCACAACACGTTTAGCACCACGTCGTGTACGAGTGCTTTGCTAGAAAGCATCGAGCTGCAGGTGACTTTGTCCAGTGTGCCTCCAAGAAACACACATCTCGACGGTTAACTTCCACGTGAGGAGATCGTTAGTGACACTAGTTCACACTAACTAACAGAGGGAGGTGTGTGTGTGTGTGTATGCGTGTGTGTGTGTGGTAGCGTTAAATCGCCTGGCTTCCAGCACAAAATCATTAAAAAAGGATTTCCTGAAGAGCTTATTCAACAGCTTGTTCAGAAGAACGCAGCGCTTTGTCTTTGAGGACACATCAGAGCTGCGATTTCCTTGAAAACATTAATTGAACCAACAACAACAGCAGCCGTGAGCGTTGGGACCAACTCCCATCACTCACCGCCACCGCGTCCTGCAAGACGTGCCGGTTTCCTTCTGTGGAAAACTGATTTACCTAAAGCAAGACATCCAAACACCCCCACAGCGGCGGCAGTAAACCAAACATGCCAGTGAACAGTTGGAGCGGCCTTGAAGCGTCAAGTTAGCCACAACACCAGACGACCTGAGCCTCAACAGAGCGGCAGCTGGAACGGTTTCATGGCTTCAGAGCTGGAGGTGCAGCGTGGAGACTATCCTAATCCATTACCTGACACCACGGCCAGTTACCTTCCCATCATGCACAGCAATGCCTGCGAGCAGATGGCCAACAGCACAGTATTGCTTGAGGATTCATACTTCCACACGGCGAGAGGAGGGTTAATGTGTGTTAATGACCTTTGGAGCCGGAGATTTGACGAAGCACAATCATTATCTGGCTGTTGCTGTAATGGTTTAAGCACTTCTGATCAATAGTGCCGTCAAATCACATCTGTTTCCACTAAATGTAGGCTATACAATATCTGACACTTCAGAGCTTTAAACTGCCTCTCTAACTTCCAGTTCCACCTGGACTTGGTGTAGATTTAATGAGGAGAGGGAGTTAAAGATAAGGGTTTTTGGTACAGGTCTATGTGAAGTTAACACTGGGAGAAGCCGGTCCAGTCTGGAGTACATTACTGAAGCTGTGTCACCCCCTCAACAGGATCAGCCCACTCGCTGGGGCTCCAGATGTTCCGTGCAGTGATAAGTCCCCCACACATTCCGCTGTCTCCCTCATGCACAGACCATCACGCCAGACTCCACTTAAAAATCCAGAACTTAAATATGACCTTACCTATAAGCAAAGAAACATCTCCAAAACCGGTTTAAACTCTTGTAACGAGACATTACAGCCCAGTCTTCATTTCGGTGTACATACAAAACGTCAAAGAACCCTTCTGCGTGCCATTTTAAGTTTTAAAACTCACCCGCCCTCTTACGCCACAACCGTCGCCCACCACGTCGATTGCGGCTCGTTAACATTATCGACTTGAATTAAATCATTTTCTGAAGGTTTTCTCAAAGTAACGCACGGCTTTGTTGATAACTCTTACGCCGAATATCCAACACGTCCATAATGTGTGTAAAACATGGCGACTTGTGTTACACTCCGTTTGCCATTTGCTAGCAACCAATAAATAATTAAATTTGAAGTTTTATGGGGGGAGTTCGGTGGAGCGTTCTCTTACAAGAAATCAGGAGTGCCTTCCATATCTTTGAAAGCCCCCTGAAGCTTTTTTCCTGTTATGGTTGTGAGAGGTTTTAGTGGAAAACATAAAACAGGAACATTATTATTCAAGTAACCGAACATGCAAACGCTGCTTACCTCTGGGTTGTCGTTGATTAGTGTTGCTCTGTCTGCTATTCCCCAAAAGGTATAAAAAGTTAAAAATTAAACTCGTCGCTCGTGTCAACGGTGCTTCAAAACTAAAACAGAAAAGTTCCCAGATTTACATCCTGATTTTGAGGAAACCTCAGACTGCAGCGAGATAATGAGATGATGTTCTCTGCTGGAAGTTTACTTCAACAATATTCCCACGACAGACAAGTCTCTTCCGTCCCTCTCACGCCCAGGAACCCGGTGAACCGCACGCCCGGCTCAGGTGTAATTCATGACTGTTCGTGCACTTTGTAATGGCAGCAGCGTGCGTGCGCGCGCGTGTGTGTGTGCGTGTGTGTGTTTTCTGCATCCAGCCGGATCTTCAGCCAGGAGCTCCGCTGCACACGGCGCGGTACGCAACACAACCGTGAGTCTCAGCAGGATGAGGGGTTTTCTTCTTCTTCTTCTTCTTCTCCCCCACCCGCCCCTTCATGCCTGTGGGGTTTTGCACTTCCGTCAAGTCCACTTCCTTGCCGCCAGAAGCACGGCTCGTTTCCTGTCAAAATAAAAGTCGCGTCTTGGAGACACAACTTTGCAAAACATCTTTAAAACCTGTGGTGGAAGATGTTTTATTAAATAATTACACACATTTTGTACCCTTATTTATCTATCAATCTATCTAATTTGCCTGTTTTTATTTTCTTAAGATAGGAGAAGATATGATCCACCTTTATTAGTCCCAGCTACAGCAGCAGAGGTGACAGTTCAAACAGTAATAGATATTAAAATTTAGAGAATAAAATAAATACATATACAAAACGAATGCATTGACATTATTATATGTATTGCTATTGCACAGTGATAAAGTCCCCTCATTTAACTAGATTCACCAAATTCTGTGTACTTATGTATCTTGTCCGGACTTACATATAAGTCTCTTGGACCCCTACCCTAAACCCAACAGGAAGTCAGATATTTTCAATATAATATAACATTTTTAGTGCCATTTTGGGCATTTTCAGTTTAGAGGTTTTTTCAAATGAAATTTAAATTAAAATGTTTGTTCAGATTTTATCTTCTGTAGGCAGTTTTCTCTCTATATGTCTATTTTATAGAGGTTTTAAATCAACTTTCATTATATACATTATATGTTTAATGTTTAATTAAATGAATTAATTATTTCATCAAATTGAAAACCGAAAGCGCCGAAATATCTACCGGCGTTGACTTTGCTCACTTTATTTAATAATAACAAAAATGTACGTGTTTTTTACTTTAAACAGTAACGGTCGCAACCGCGGCCGCGTGTTTACATACGTTGGTGGTGCCTCCACTTCCGCTACGTATCCAAGATGGCGACCATTGAGAGGGTGACTATTCTGACCGTTGTCGTTAATCATTTAATCAATAATCTTTGGTTTTACTAGTTATGAAATAGAAGATAACATTTCTTATTAAATAAATACAGACTTGTATTGTTTTTGTAATGATAAACCATTAAACCTTCTTGATCTTTTTAACTTGAAGTTTTGAATTTCTGCATATAAGGGGGGGGGAGATGCAGTGACCGAAAAAAAAACGCATGCGCAGAACAAAACCCGATCTGTTTTTCTTTTGTTGTTTTAGTTTTAGTTTTTTTTTACCGGAAACCCGACTTGTTCTGCTACTTTCTGTATTTTAAGGAAATTTATATAAAAATTGTATCATAATTAATATACATATATTTCATTTTTATATTTCTTTTAATAGATAGAAAAAACTTTATTAATCCCCATGTTGACATTGCAGTGTAATAATCTGAATCTAGTCAAACCAAAAACTTTATTTTATTTAAATCACAGAAACTATTATTTTACATAGTTAACAAAACCAGTTTGACTTTAATTAAAAGTGTTGATTTACCAGTATAAAACTACAGTCCTTCAGAGATGCAGTGCATTTGTAGACTTTTGTGCATTGTTGTCACACATGGGATTTTATTTTGAAAATCGCATCAGGAAGACTTGCTCTGTATCTGTTCTGACTTGACTTCAGTTGCATATTAAACTCGGTTTAAACTGTAGGCTGTGTAATGTAGCCTGCTACCTCCTCTTTCTTTTACAAACAAGGGGAAATAAAATATCTTCACATTTTAAATAAGAGAAAACAAACATAAAAACACTCTCTTTAACCAAAAGGTACACATCACAAACAAACAAACAAACAAACAAACAAACTCGCTTTTTCTCTGGCAGATGTTGCATGTGTGCTGCAGCCTAATCCTAAACCTACTTTTTAAATAGATTAAGGAAAGTTTAATTTACATCCATAATAATCTGAGATTATCTGAGAGATATCAATTGGATTCATCTCATTTTATTCTAGAACTGTATTATTATTATTTTTTTAATATGTGAAATGGAAGCAAATGTTGAGAGAGGTCTGGGAGAGCGGTCGCAATGTCAAGCCCAGTTAAGCGTGCAGTCGCCCCCGCTGCTAATTCGAGGGCTTGATGGGGCACAATGGAGGCTTTGTTGTTGGAGAATTTGTCTGAGAAGTAATCCTTGACACTGGGCCATTCAGGGGCCTAACCTTTTGTTTCATAAGTCTCCTGAACGTTACAGTAGGCACCAGTGCATCAGAACAACCTACGGCACTGCACAGTAGTGTCACCTGGTATGGTGCAGCTAGCATGGCGTTAGCTCTCGGGGCTAATGCACATATCTGTTTTATATATATATATATATATATATATATATATATATATATAATGAGGTGTTGAAGTGCGCCTCTGGCTAAGAATCATGGGAGATGTAGTTGTAATACCCTTGACTACACAAACAGTCATGGTGTGAGGGTGCCATGTTCTACTGGTTCGACTTATTAAGTGGCTAAATCACTGAGTGACAGACTAACTGGCTAACTGATCGATCAATCTGCCTGACAAACTGTCTCTGATCACCTGACTGGTTCATTGTGTGTGTGTGTGTGTGTGTGTGTGTGTGTGTGTGTGTGTCACAACGTTCACAGACTCTCTGAAGCACTCTGTCAATACACGTTACACTCACACCAGCGTCCATGTTATTTTTTCTGGATTTAAGCGAAGCTTGTTTGCAGAACCGCAGGTGACGTTTCCAAGACTGTGGCGTTCTCCAGCCCGTGCGGCACGGCGACGGTCACAGAGAGATTGCTGTGGATACAAACTTTGGCCCGACGTTTTGTCACATTTCTTAATCTGTTCTGTTTGAAGTTCTGCTGCTTCTTCCGATGTCTTGTTGTCTCTCACCGTCACACTGTTGCAGCCTGATGTTGACCCATGACCTTTGAACCTTTCCACATACCAACATGTCACTCACAGATAACACATTCCTGCTACACTGTTTCTCACTTGCATTGTCTTTGCATGGAGGCTGGACAAAATAATAGAAACAGGAACACGGAACCAACAAAATCCCAAATCTCCAGCTGGTCGTTATTCAAACCCACAGAACTTTATTTAAAATTATATATTAAAGAAACTGACTGAGGGGAGTTATTCAGACTATACAAGGACTCATCCACCCATCATGCACCCATCATCCATTCATCCATCCACCCATCATCCGTCCATTCATCTATCATTATCCATAAATTCATCCCCCCCTCCATGTGTGGGAATGTGGTCTATTATTGTTTGAGCAGAAAGAGGTATTCAAACACCTCATTATTACAGAGCCCACAGGTGTGTGTGTGTGTGTGTGAGATGTCAGATGTGAATGATTTATGAGTATGTAAATTAGATTGTTGAAGGACAGTGAAGAGCAAGTCTGTACCGACACACACACACACACACACACACACACAGTTGTGCAATAAACAGAATAATCTGAGTAAACTGTTTACACCCCAGAACCACAGCAGCCGTCGTACGAGCCGCTCTACAGCTACGTTTAAGCTTTCAAATGAAGTGTTAATGAAGGCTGAAGCTGTTCAGTGTGTGTAACATATGAACATATGAACATATAAACATATAAACATAACATATTAACATATTAACATATTAACTTTTTAACATATTAAAGGAGATTCTACGGGAGCCACTGAAGTCCAAAAACCCCAGATGATGTTTCCAGTAGTGGACATTTACAGTGGAATATATATAATATATATATATACATATATATATGTATATATATATATATACAAATATATACATATATACATATATATATGTATATATATATGTATATATGTATACATATATATATACATATATATATGTATATATATATATTATATATATTCCACTGTAAATGTC